>JAVSBU010169831.1:0-12471 GCA_033118015.1 Loricariichthys derbyi
TATATATATATAGAGAGAGAGAGAGAGAGAGAGAGAGAGAGAGAGAGAGAGAGTTACATAATATATTTATAAATTCTATATAATATAAGTTACATAAGTCATAAGTTATAAAACCATAAAAGCTATACAAGTCATATACGTATAAGTTATATATAAATTATATATAATATAGTTAATAGTTATAATATAAATATAGTTATATATTATATTAATTATAATATTATTATAGTATAATATATTAATTATAGTTATAATATATATTTATATAATATCATATTAATATATAATATACTTGTATACAAGTCATATAAGTTATAAAATCATAGAGTTATACAACCATTATAACCATATAAAACCATATTTACCGCGTTTTGGTAAATGTTCGAGATCTGCAGTGACACTTGCACATGGACTGAAGCGTATGAAGGCAGAGGTCACAATTCATGGAGTGTAACAACAGAGATCTGATCTTCGTGCACATGCACGCTTGCCTTGCAATACAGTACTTATGAGTATACTTATTGCGTTCCATTCAAATGAATGACAATGAAGGATTACTGTAGAACATTAATGTTACATTTAGCTCTAACTAGCTCTATGGTCTTCAAATAAAAGTTGTTAACCTTGTTTAACCCAATAAAATAAGTGAGAACCTGCAAAATTGTCCTCACAAGTATAGTAAACAGACAGAGACACACACACTTTCCTCCCACACAGAAAGAAACCTCATCTCCATCCTGTGACTCTAAAAGTTACTAAACAAGCAGAGAACACACACACACACACACACACACACACACACACACACACACACACACACACACACACACACAGCTCTGTGCTTACCTTAAAGCTCGACAGTAACAGAAATGAGTTGACGCTCATGAACTAGGTGTTATCTCTCACTCTTTCTCTCTTTCTTTGAATAATTAACATATATGAGACATTACGTAATATCACAGTGCTCACACTGTAATGCTCACACTGTAATGCTCAATCTCAGCCACACACACACAATTAGTGCATTACACACCCTCTCAATCACAAACAACCTGTACTTACTTACTGCACTTACAGCTTTACTCATCTACCCTAAAGCTACACTCTCAGGTATGTAGTTGCTGACTGTAGTCCATATGTTATATATTAAGAGCTTTTAACCCTCCTCTAGTCCTGAACCAGATCATTCTCAGCACAGAACTAATACCAACCTGGATTAACAATCACCCATCAACCAAACATATCCACCTAACAACAGCCACAAACAAAGCCTGACAGATAAAAGATGACTGAAGCATAATCAGACTGGATATGGGATACAATGGATACAATGTTTCAGAACCACAAGCATATATAACCAGGATTTCCAGTTTTTTCCAAAGAGAGCCATTAAATCCCTATTGATCATCTAATAGTGACCTCAAATCAATACAATAATCAATACACTGGAGTATTTCATGTCATGAAGATGTCTGAAGTTAAAGCGGATGTCACAGATCATTCATTTATCATCAATTAACCTTTTCATATCAAACCTACCTTGAGCCTTCGCTGCCAAAAAGCTTTGTGTGTCTCACCTGAGAGCAGAACCCAAATCAAAGTTCAATCAAAAGTAGTGTTTGGTGAAATCCAGTGAAATTGTGCATGGGGGCAAAATTCACTCATGTCCATTACAGTTCTGTTTGCTTTAAGTTTAATTATTATATCAGTGAATATGGGCATTTAGAGCCTTGTAACTATTGATCACTAATACAGTAGTGTGATAAAGTGTTTGCAGCTTCATGATTTCTTATTTTTTTTTACATGTTTGTCACTCTTAAATGTTTCAGATCAAAGAAATTTAAATATTAGTCAAAAACAACATAAGTAAACACAATTAAGGTGTTTAAATGAAGGTTATTATTACCCTACATGGCCCTGGGTAAAAAGGTGTTTGCCCCTAAACCTTATAACTGGTTGGGCCAGTTAGTTTCATTGCATTTGCAGAAACTTGCAATGACTTTCACAGAGCTATGAAGGAATTTTGTTCCACTCATTTTTGCAAAATTGTTGTAATGCAGCTACATTGGAGGGTTTTCGACCAAGAACCACCTTTTAAAGGTCATGCCACAGGATCTCAATAGGATTCAGGTCAGGACTTTGACTAGACCACTCCAAAGTCTTCACTTTGTTTTCTTCAGCCATTCAGAGTTGAACTTGCTGGTGTGTTTTGGATCATTGTCCTGCTGCAGAACCCAAGTTCGTTTCAGTTTGAGGTCATGAAGATGGCTGGACATTCCATTCATGGTTCCATTTATTACACACAATCAGTGCTTACACTGCTACTCAAGTACCTGGTATTCTTCTTAGTATGCATGACCTCGCGCTAGTACAAATAGTACCAAACCCAAAAACTCAATCTAATTCTGTTGCGATACTGGCGCTGAGGTCAAAGAGTTTGTGTGTTTGCACAATGTCAGTCTTCAATTATGTGCAATAATCTAATCTATCAGTCTCCAAATGCATGCAAACATTTCATGAGTGTATCACGGTTTCCGCATTGGATTAAGGTCTAGAAATCGGAGTAGAGTTTCTGATATAGTGGGCTGGATTTTATCTCAGTATAATGGGAGTGCATGTAAACTGTTAGTAAGATTTCAATTGGTTTTCTCAGTCTGTGCATGCACACAAATGTAAGTTGATACAGTTGCCAGGTCCATTTATAGAGGTTTTTTTCCCCCCACTGACCAAGTGGCTTGTTTTTCCGGTGGGATCTGGCAACCCTGGAAATGCTGCATTGAATTAAACACATCAAAACACTTTTGTGAAGACTCAAACAGTACATGCTCAAGGAAATTACTGCGAAAATTTGATTTTCTGCAGTTATCGGATTATTACGTGCATGTAAAATCAGTAGCAGGCCACCGTTATGAAAAACTAGCTCCCAAATTCTGGCTACCTACATGGCTCCCACAAAGATGCCACAGTCAGATTTCATCAAATCCAACTGTCAGCAGAGTTATCTGCCACAATCTTAGTACACTTTCATGTTTATGAAAACTTAATTTAATTTAAACAGACAATCTTTATTCTGCTGCTATGTTATGGAGGCGTAATACAAGACTGTGCCCTCTGGTGTTCAAAAAAAGTAATTGCATTAAATGAGGTCCTCAATGGAAACGCATATTGTTAAATTTTTTCGCTACACAGCGGTTATTTACAATTCTATTAAGACATTCAACCACTTTCACACCAACTGAGATGTAACAGAGAAGCTGATAAAGGTTTCAAAAGTATGTACGGTGGTAAGTATATCAGAAGTGGATAACGGTGCATGAGCCAGGTGTTAGCGGGGAGCGATGTGGCCCAGGTGAAGATGATGATGAGACATGAAGAAGTGTTTATGAACAAGGGGAAGTGGATGAAGGGACTGAATTACATGTGACAGCTGAATAAAGTAGTGGTTGACGATAACAGGAAAAGGAAGGGCATAGGAGATTCTAATTAGGGGTTAATGGTTAGAGGAGGTGGAGAAGGGGACAAGGTATTGAGCAAGTGGATGAGGTGATGGGGACGAGTAAATTTGACTAAGGAACAAATCAAAAACAGGACTGGACCACAGCTCAGTCAGCGTTAATAGTGCACAGTTACAGAAAAATAGTGTCTGGTGTTTTATATTTTGAAAATACACACATTTCTAACTTCTAGAGTTTAATGGCCCCTCTAAATACATACAAAATCAATCATGAACCTAATTCTGTGTACAGTACAGGATAAAGTCAGTATTATAACACACACACACACACACACACACACACACACACACACACACACACACCCTTCTCCTCGAAGAACAAACACATACAAAAATAAACATATAATCAGTCTTTTAGAAAACATGCCGTAACTCACCAGCATTCACTTGGAGGTCACTAATCTCTCTCTCTGCTCTTTCTCTCTCTCTCTCACTAATCTCTCTCGGCCCTCACATGAGTTCCATTAGTATAATTCACATTTCCTCATGTTGTCCCCCTTCCTTTAAGGACAGCAAGAACCAGCAGTAGAGTCCAAAAAAACAACCAGTCACTGATTAACAAATTCTCCACTACAGCCAGTATTGTACTTTTAATCATTCTCATCGTTCAATTCACAAATCACTTCTCTTACGATTTTTTTTTATTTCTGAAGTGTAAACAAGGCAAAACAACGCCTGTTTTCTTGAACAAGTTATTATACAGCAAATAAAACCATTTAGTTCCCTGCTATTAAAAGAAACGACTAGAAACAAAAGATTTAAAATTGTAAATAAAATGTTCTATTGTAGCTAATCCATGTAGTAAACAAAAGTGAAAACATTCTCTTATTTCTGAATAACAGCAAAAGTCTGAAGTGCACTTTTCTTGTTTTTTCTTAACCCTTTAATGTCCTCACCAAGAAAAAAATCAATGGAAAAACTATTTAATTTTATTTTTATAATAATTTTATTAAATAATTATTTTTTAATTAAATAAATATTAAATTAAATAATTTTTCCATTGCTTTTTTTTCTTGGTGAGGACATTAAAGGGTTAAAAAGATATAATGACCCAAAAAGTACTCTACCAAAAAGTTACGCAGGATGTTAAAGGGTTAAGAATCTTTAGTCTGTCACAATTAAAATAAATTAGAACTTTTAATGCGTATGGGCGCAAGGTGCACGACTGCCCTCTGGTGTTCAAGTAACATAATTGCATTTAATGGTATCAGAATTACACACATGACGTTTTGGACCGCTTTTAGCTTTGATTACAGCACACATTCGCTGTGGCATGGTTTACACAAACTTCTGCAACGTCACAACATTTATTTCTATCCAGAGTTGCATTAATTTTTCCCAAAGATCTTGTATTGATGATGGAGATTTGGACCCACTGCCTTCTCCAGCACATCCCAAAGATTCTCAATGGGGTTCAGGTCTGGACTCTGTGATGGACAATCCATGTGTGGAAATGATGTCTCATGCTCCCTGAACCACTCTCTCACAATATGAGCCCCATGAATCCTGGTGTTGGATCATCTTGGAATATGGTTGTGCCATCAGGGAAAAAATCCATTGATGGAATAAGCTGGTGGTTCAGTACATTCAGGTATCAGCTGACCTCATTCTTAGGTCTCATAAGGTTGCTGAACTGAGACCTGACCTAGAACTGCAGCAGCACCCCCAGATCATAGCTCCGCCCCCACAGGTGAGACCTTTATTTATTTATTTATTTATTTTATGGCTAGGCAGTAAATACATTGTTACTGCACCTGAGTAGATTTTATAACTGTTAATACTTTACTGAATTAATTCGAAATTAAAACAGACCTGTGTATGGTTTACATGTCCTCCTCTTGTATGCATGTGTTTTCTCCAGGTACTCCAATTTCCTCCCACATTCCAAATTGGTGTTTCCAAAATGCTCCTTGTCTGTATGAGTGGATATGCCCTATGATGAATTGGTGCCCCTGGCTAGTGTTGTTCCTGCCTTGCGCCCTGTGCGCCGGATATTCTGCAACCCTGACTTGGATAAAGCGACAAAGACAATGAATGAATGATTTATAGAGAAAATACAAACAATACCAAGCTGCAGTTCGAATGCATTACCAGCAGAGGGCGGTGATGCTACGGTTAAAAGTGAAGGAGCTCATTAGTGACGCTGAGCTCTGCGCCCTCCAGTGGTCACTTCTTATAACTACAGCTTCCCTTGTGCGACTCGTGGACTCGTTTCCTTTTTTCCACTGGATGCCTTTAAATACAAACGTGCAGAGTTTAAGTTATAGTTACAAAAATACGGAGAACTAAAGCTGAGAAACAGCTGTCAAAAAGACGGACGGTGAGTGCAAGGTGAAACTAATCAGTGCTGGAATTCAAACCCAAGCGTTAATATATTACTGATTTAAACGGGTGAGCTTGTTACTTTTCATGTTCAGTCAGGTTTACTTTGACTTTAGTTTGCTTTGCAGGATATTAAACCAGCAAACAGCAGTAAACGCGTTTGCAAACACTTGCAGAAGGCATCCAAGTAAAATGATTAAGGCGATAAAATTTATTTCCAGCGAACTTACCTACCAAGCTATCTGACTAAGGTTGGCCCGTGACCACGCCCTTCTCAGAGAGAGCTGACAGAGCGCAGGTGTGGCCACGTGGTACACAATCCGCTGTGCTGATTGGCCGGTAAAGACAGGCGCGTCAAGAATGCCCAAAGCCACGTGGTTGCCAGATTAGGGCGGTTTTAAATCGGAAGTCAAAGAAAAGAGGCAGGAAATTCGTCATTCATTCATTGTTTTATCGGTTTATCCTAGTCAAGGTCTCTGGGGAGCCAGTGCCTAGCTGGCAACACAGGGCGCAAGACAAGAGCAACCGTAGAAATTGCACCAATCCATCAATACACTCACAGACTAAGGGCAGTGGAAATTTCAACTAACATTTACAGCAATTAGTAGGCAAAAAGTGGCTTACAGAAGTGCTTTGTATTCTTCTCAGACAAGCTTACCTCATAGCAGTAGAAATAAGCAATAGCCCAAGAACACAATCCAGCCAGGACCAGCTAGGATCTGATGTAGTTTCATCCACAACACAAACTTTTTTTTTCTCATTTAAAAGTAACATAATATACAAGTTTCAGCCTTTGCTTAAACGTTGAATGAAGAGATGAGGCTTCAGTCGTTAGCAGACAGGCAGACCGCAAGAGACTTGGCCCTTCGGATATCCAGTGGAAGTTCATTCCACCACCTGGGTGTCAGTACAGAGAATTAGCTTGATGCTCGTCTTCCTTTATTCTTGCATGGTGGATCTAGTCGAGCCAAGCTTGTCTCTAAGGGTACGAGGTACAGAGCGTGGTTTGATTAGAGTCTTTAGGTAGGAAGGTGCTGGTCCATTTTTGGCTTTGTAGGGAAGCATTAGGGTTTTGAATCTGATGCGGGTGGCTACAGGGGCCCAGTGAATAGAATGTGAGAAAACTTGTGTAAATTGAAAACCAGACGTTGAGCTGCATTCTGAATCAGCTGCAGAGTCTGATGTGAAGACCAGCCAGAAGAGCATTGCAGTAATCTAGTTTTGACACAACTAGAGACTGGAAGAGCACTTGGGTGGTTTCCCTTGAAAGGAAGGGTTGAATTCTCCTGATGTTGTAGAGGAGATACCTGCATGACTGGGTCAGTTTGGCAATGTGAGCAGAGAAACTCAACTGGATATCAAAGATAACACCCAGATTTTTTGCAATCTTAGATGGTGGAATGAAGTTTACCTGAGAGATGACAAGATATTGAACAGCTGATACCTCTGCAGGAATGTAAAGCAGCCCAGGTTTGCTGTGGTTTAGCTTTAGATGGTGAGCTGACATCCATGATGACATACAGATATTCTGAGTTGAATGTGGAGACATGCACATCTCTTGGAGGGAAGGAAGGAATGAGATGAGTGTCATCAGCATAACAGTGATAAGAGAAGCCATGAGAGTTTATGGCTTTATGAAGGGATTGGTGTAGAGAGAAAAGAGAAGGGGTCCCAGGACTAAGCCTTGTGGGACTCTAGTTGGAAGAGCATGTGATGGAGATGTTGATCCCATCCATGTCACCTGATAATATCGTCCTTCCAAGTAGGAAGCAAGCCACTGCAAGGCTGTGCCTGTGATTCTAAGACTAGAGAGGACAGAAAGAAGAATCATGTGGTTGACTGTATCAAAGGCTGCTGAAAGTACAAGAAGGATCAGAACCGATGAAAATCTTTATAGTTTGGCAGCATGGAGCTTTTCAGAAACAGCTAGACTAGGCACCAGATCTCACACAACCCTGACCTAGATAAGCAGGTCATTTGGACCAACAGCTTGGGTTGTACATTGTAGAATTGCATCATATCCAAGCTATGTCTCCTAAATATTGAGAATTATAAATGTAAATTGTCAGCTCTATTGTAGACAGGAGCAGGTTTTGTCCAGTATTTGGCTCCATCCATCTCGCCTTCAACTCTGACCAGTTTCCCAGTCCCTGCTGCTGAAAATCATCCTGACAACATGATGATGGTGGGGTAAGCATTCTCATGGTGATAAGCAACATTTGCTTTGCTCTTATTTGTTAAAAAAAATCAGTTTCCAACTCCCCAATGTGATTTCAAATGCCCTTATTCAATTTTTAGTTATGTTTAATATATTTTCTTCCTTTTCTAATAATAGTGAAACGTACAAAGTTTGGGAAATCTTTATATCCACCTGTAATCAATACTTCTAATACTTCAAATCCCTGACTTGTTTATAGCTCATTAGTCTTCCTGTTGTTTGTGTAGGTATGCTCTCAACATTTATATTGAGATCACATAACACTTTAATTGCACACAGATGGAGCCCACCTAATTTATTAGCGCACTTTAGATCACTGCTGGCTGCACCAGAACTGGAGCAATGCAATTACAACTTTTAGGTTTATGTGGGAAAACTTTGCAAACTGTAACGAGATTCTTTCCACGTCATTAGTCTAGATTCATGACATATAATTCCAGGTAAATTAAATTCCAAGGTCAAACCACATAAAATGTGGACAGGTTCATGGTCACTTAATGCAAGACAATGTAAAGAGACAGTGATGAATATGTGAATCAGAGCCACAAAATTCAGGGCCGGCCATCGTGTATGCTGCTGGAAGTTAAATGACTATATTTAGAAGTAATAAATGTGCAGAATGAAGAAAAAAAAAAAGTGTTACACTGAATTCTGTATGCATAGTTCTAGAGTAACATGTAACCACTGACCCCAAATGTATAGATACCGCTAAAGGCATTACGGTAATTCGGGTAGTCCACGTTTTACAATGGCCTGACTAATACAAGTGAATACACATTTTTCTCTCTGAACAAGTGATACACAGTACGATATTGTCCCATCCTAGATGAGTAACTCGACCGTGTGTAATGTAGGCGGGAGTGATGACTGCTGGGAAATGTAGTGAGGAAAAGTCAGGCTTGCAGTCATGTTTTAAATATGTTCAAGGTAAAATGTACTCTAATTTATACAGGATATATTAAACTCCTCAGTTTACGATAAATTCAACTTACGACGGATTTGTCAAAAATGTTTCCCCAACTGTTATCTCAGTGGTTTCAACACTCAACTAACGATGAGGTTCGTTACGTGCACTGTTAATGGCAACACAAATATTTCATTTAATATAGATATTTTATAGGTAATCTGAATTACACCCCAAATTATTCACGTGGCCTCCAAGTATGACAACACCAGTGTAAACACACACTCACACAGATGGGAATAAAAAGTGTTCCACTTTATTTCAACATTAATATTAGTATGAATCACATCCACTCTAGTGGACAGGTGGTGGCTTTTCACACACACTACAATACAGTACACCTCTGAACCATTTTCTGCTTTATGCCCTATTATTGCTCCCTGAACAAATCCAAACGTGCACACACACACACGCGCACACACGCACACACACACGCACACACACAATTAAACTTATACGGAAGAGGGAGGGAAAGAGTTCTGAAACTCATTACAAACATTACTTCTAGTAACGTCTGAGTCTCAAAATTCCACCAAAACTAACACGTAAGGAAGCAGAGAGCTTAAAGGAAAGGCAGACAAAGTTTAAAAGGGAAAGAGAAAAAAAAAAAAAAAAATCAAAAACTCAATAGTTTACTGGAAAAGGGCTTAAATGTGAACAGACTCCAGAGTGGAAATCCCAGGTAGCAAAATGACACCTAACAATTACCAGGTAATTAACAGGAGGGTTCGAGTCTCGACAGAAGCCGATACATAACAGTAAAGATGTGCGACAAACTTTTAAGGTGGATTTAAAACAGGAGAAGGTTATTAAGCAAGCATTCGCTCATGGTCCAGTAGAGAACGGTTGTTCTAGAGTCAGTTTCACCTTTAAATGAAAAGAGCTGTTACATGTCACGGTGAGTGCGTTTAGAAATCAGATTAAGAAATTTAATAAAGAAAGCTGGATTTACTCTCAGTATTCAGACCACACATGTCCATAATATGATTTCTGTTGGCAAGCGCATAAACATGAGAGGTGTACCACGACTTCCATAAAGGTGGTCTCTTTTTTTTTTTTTTTTTTTTTTTTTTTTAAACTTATGGGATCTGGCAACCCTGGAATTAACTATAGCACCTGCTTGGGCTTTCAAAATAGACAGGCTGGCTGCATAATAAAAATCTGATTACTGCACATCCTGTAAACTTGAAGCCTTCTCATTATCTGATTACTTAAGTGCAGATCAGATTACTGACAAAACCTGATTTTCTGTGCTAAATCGGATTATTAAGTGCATATTATTAAGTGCAGCATCCCAGGCTTGAATTGCATTGCTGCCTTCCAGCAAAATCTGATGGGATTGGCTGGACAGCAGGATCATCCTTAGGTGCTTCAGCAGCAACCCCTGCAAAATGGAACCCCCCAAAAAATGAATTCCTGTTATATTCACCAGCGTGTGAACAATGCAGGTGCAACAAAAGTGCACCGATAACTGGTGTGATAAATCAGTTGGGAAGACTGTGAGAAAAAGTTTAAAAAAAATAGCTAGACTGAACAAAACAGAGGAAGATTAACACGACTGAGAAACAGACAGAACCTGAGACTGGGCTGAGATTATAATCAGGATTACGAAGCCTGTGTGTGCATGCGTGCGTGCGTGCGTGCGCGGCTGGACTCTCAGGGTTGGTCTGTGGATCAGACAGAGATCACACTCCTCTGGAATGTCACACCATTGGAATTTCACAACCACATGACAAGTCAAACTCCAAGAGCTACAATAATTTTAATGAACTCACCGAAGGCAAAATAAGAGCACACACGCCCGTGCATGCTCACAGACAGACAGACAGACAGACAGACAGAGCTAGAGAGAGTTAGGAACAGGCTTCCTTCCCGTCCCTATGATTCCATGAGTGAGTGTGCGCAAGTGTTTAGATTTTAAGTGTCCACTGTTTCACACATGCATCATGAGAAGTCGTCACAAGTGTGTTTTCATTCAACCAGGCCACACTGCTGACGTGGTGCAACCGATGTGCATCTGCAACACAAAGACACACAAACAAATCTTAACCATTCGCACTGATTTTTAGCACAACTGCTTAATGGAGCAGCATCACTCAGTATAAACACATTTTACATTACAATAAAATGAGACAATTAGCACAAACTTGCTTAAGTATCCATGTAAATCACAGGGCGTTTACATTTGATTACATCACTAATCAAATGTAACCTGTCACGGTTGCCATGGCAACATACATGGGTTTTTTTCCTATTTTTTCTATTGATCTAGGGTTATTTTTAAAGCGGGATCTGGCAACCCAGAATTAATTGCAGCACATTTATGGCATTTAGCAGACGCCCTTATCCAGAACGACTTACAATTGATAAAATCTTATAATCTAAGCAATTGTGAGTTAAGGATCTTACTCAAGGACCCAACAGTGGCAGATTTGAACCCAGCACCTTATCATCTAGGCTACCACAGTTCCACCGTACGGAATTAAATACAGCAATATTGCTACCAAACACTTGAGACTGAAACGCAGTATATTCTCAAGGATATGAAGAATTGCATTATTTAATTAATAATGTTTGAAGTTTATCACATCCTTCTCTGAGATTTGTTGTTCCTTACAAAGTAAAAATTCAATTATTGCCCGAGTCACACAAACCATGATCTTTTCCAGGTCAGGTTTGTGGGGCTCAAGCATCTACTCCACTAAATAAAATAAAAAAAATAATCACAGGTGTGCCAGTCCATCACAGCCAGGGGTCACTGTTGCATCAGCAGTGAAAAACAAACCAATCAACCTCCTCCCCTTCAGACACAGCAAATCATGCCTATCTGAAGTCTGAGCCAATCAGGACGCACCATCAGGACTCAGACCATAGTGGTAAGCTTGGTAGTGAAAGACTGCTTCATAATAATTCTGTTGCAGAAACAGCCTTTGCAAACGTGTTGTATTGTTAATCAATGTTTATAGTTTTAAATCTAAAACAATAAGCCTGTGCTTGTGTGTGTGTACCTGGAATTTTGATCCTCTTGTCAGGGTCGCTTATGCTCCATACGTAGACCATCATGTCCATTCCTCCGGATGCGAAGTGATCATTATCAGGATTCCAAGACAGACACACCACTTTAGCGTGATGCCCATAGTAATCGCTCTTAACCTAGAAGCACACAGAAAATTTCACATATTAAACTGGCTCAAATCTTAGCTAAATAACTTCTTTCAATATTTTGGGCCCTGCAGCAGAACTAAATAACAAAAGATGCATCTGAAAAATAAGATGGTGGACTACTTTTTAAAAACAGAACACTGTAGAACAGCATGGTAGGGTTAATATGGACATACAGTGTTCCCTCACTTATCACGGGGGATCCATTCCGTTGCCACCTGCAATAAGTGAATTTCCGCGAAGTAGCGACGCTATGCTTATTGTAGTAGTTATACAGTAAGTACATTATTT
>JAVSBU010169940.1:0-12468 GCA_033118015.1 Loricariichthys derbyi
CCAGTTCTTTCTCCTGTCTTTTTGTCAGTTCCACCGTCTCCAAACCATACAACATAGCTGCTCTCACCACAGTCTTGAAACTAAAAATTTCAGTCCATGATCCTCTTTTTCCACTTATTTCCATTAATTTAGCATAGCTTAGTGACAAAAAAGTGATTTTTTTAAAATCCTATTTGAATGCTGGTTTCTTAAAGCTGATTAACCTTCTTTGGACTGTAGAAGGTTCAGATAACGTTGCCAGATGCTGCTATTTAAGTGTAAGGCGAAGCTGTTTTTCTGATTTTTACTAGTGCATACAACATTTCCTGTCTTTCTCAGTCTCTGTATTCTATTAAAAAGACTGAGAAATAATTATAAATAATTATATATGGTCATTAGACCATTGCAAAAACACATATATCTAATGTAATGGCCTAAGAGTACTCAGCACTCTTTATTATGGAGCTGTGATTTAGGCACGGCACACAAACCCAGTCTGTAAACAATAACAGAACATCAGAATGGATCTGGTGACACCATGGCATCTTTGGTCCCATTCTACTGCCAGGATCGATCTAAATTTCGTGACTGGTTGCTTGTTGTAGCTGAACCTGTGGATAAACTACAAGAATCCACTAATACTGGTTCTTACTGGTGTGTTCATCCATGTTTGCGTAACTCTGATGTTTTCACAGAACATTCTTGTTTGCCTCCCGTTTCGTTTCCTGGTATCTCCAGCCATGCCTGCTCCACACCCTTGATGACTGTTAGCACCAGTCCTTTGAGATTAGTCATGATGTGGGGCGTTCTATTGTGTGGCCAGTCTCATTATTCACTGGTTGTCAGTGGTGTTTGTGAAATGGTACACATGCTTTGTTTCTATGTTCTTCTGGTTCTCGTCGCAGGTTCTGACCTCGCGTTGAACGGTTTGTCTGTGTTAACTGCGTTTGACACAAATGACTCCAGTTCTGCTAATATATCATCAGAAATGATTTTGAAAACGATTAACCTTTGGGACATCCATCAATGTCGGTCGCTGACAAAATAGTTGCTGAGCTTAAGGAAAAACATGATTGACGAGTGAGTGGAAAATTGATGATTAAGTCATTATAAAAGCTAGGAATCATTACTAAAAGAGTCGACTCATAGATTCAGTCAGTATTACTCATTAATGGCGTCAGCAGCTCATCAAGAGGGTTAGATTTGATTCTAGGCACTTTACTAACTTAACTTTAGTCCCTGCCCAAAACCCATGATGCAGTATTAACCACTGTCACCTCACAGTCCTAAAGGTCCAGGTTCTAGAGCCCGGCCTGTTTTGACTTTACATGTTCTCCCATGCCTGCGACAATTTCCGTCCATTTCCCCCCTTTCCTCCCACACTCCAAAGGCAGGTGTTAGCACTGGCATCTTTAAAGTGTCCCTGTGTGTGCGTTTAAAAATTTAACAAATCGTCATTTGACCAGGTGTGTCCAGATGTTAGCGTAAGGCCTGCTCATACCCACACCTCTCACAAGGAGGAGGAAACTGCGACTAAATAGCGTTATTATATTTTCGACACGTTTAGGCTGTCAAATGAATCACGTACGTTAAGGCTTTTATTTTGACAGCTGTACATTCCAACCATCCATCATCATGAGAAAACGTGGTCGCGTTACGGCTAAACAGTTCCAGCTTTGCTCCTGGATGTGGAAGATCAGCTGGGAGAGATTAGCCTGATGGATCCAGCTCATGATCGTGGAGGTGGTGTTGGATTCTTCTAAATAAATAAGTGGTACTTTTTATACATCTGATATTATTGATACATCCTGACCGATGTAACCAAGCCACGAGAAGGAAAATATTACTGATTACAGACGTCACTTTCTATCATAACGGACATAATGTGGTACCTCAGTGATTAAAAAGAACAGCTCAGCCAAAGATTTCTGTACACAACCCAAAATTAGTTTCATCAGTCAATGTGCTTGGTGTCCAAAAATCTTTAGTTTAGCCTGGAAAGTAAATCTTGGACAAATGATAGGTTTTCTTGATTTTATAAATAACAAGAAGTTACACAAGCTCTAAGAATTGGATTACAATCTGAGACCTGAAAAAGAAGAATGATCTTCATTTAAAGGGGTTGCATTGTGTAATACCGTTTGAGCATTTTTTGTGCATATGGGCATCTGGAGAACATACCAATCCACAAACTGAAATCAGATGACCACAATCAGTTTTGTGGGTGGCGTAGGTCTAAAAAGATTCAACAAGCCATTCATATTTGTCACAAACAAGCTTATTAGAATAATCCCGCCCCTAATCTGAGTAACCACACCCACAGCTTTGGAGCTACATTTGTACAGTGTACATTAGCTAAGAGCTAAACAGAACCTTTGTTGTTGCTGCGCAAATCGGTACTTTGATCTCCACCCTCAGAGTGGAAAGTTAATTTTGATGCCACAATCTGAGCTGAGAGAACGTACTTCTTAAATTTTATTTATAGCTTTTAGCAGACGCTCTTATCCAGAGCGACTTACAATTATACATTCTTACAGTCCAGGAAATTGTAGATTAAGAGTCTTGCTCAAGGACCCAACATTGGCAGCTCGGCAGAGCTGGGATTTGAGCCCAGGACCTTCTGGTCCATAGTCCAGCACCTTAACTGCTAGGCCACCACAGTCCCCAAGTTTACAACTTCCACATATTTACTCGAGTCGTCGTTCGCTCTTTTCACGTGTCCACAGATTCGAAGGGGTACGATTCAGTCCAAGACAAGAGATCATGATTTGAGACACTAAGAATACGTTTAATATACTGTTTATATCGTAGTGCCAACTACAATAAACATATTTAAACATGACCACTGCTTTTCCTCGCTTTTCCAGTGCTCATCACTCCCACCATGTGGCTCCCTACACACACTGCTGACTCCCTCAAAATCCAGAGTAAGATGACAAAGCATGACAACAAAAAACGTACAAACTGAAAAAGTGAAAGTTTAGTCTGAGTTACTATTTAAGGCTGATATAAGAAACGACTTCCACCAGCTGAGCTGTGACTGATCCTAGAGATTAAGCTCTACATGTTTGAAGTTGTGTCTCCTCCTATGTACACGGTATTCATCCCACATTCCAAAAGACACGCGTCAGGTCACCCGGTCAAGTGTCCCAGTGTGTGTTAGTGTGTTCTCACAAAACAGTATGCAAATGATAATAACAAACAAAGCATTTGATACGACTTCCAAGAAAAGGGCTATGCTGCTTTAAGAGATCAGTAAGACAAGAAGATGAATGTTCCCGCATTCCTGCTTCTCCTGATCAGGGTCACAGGAGGGTTTGTGGCCTGTCCTGGAATCCATTGGGGGCTGGATGAGGAACCAGTGCATTTTAGGGCCTTGTAACTGCACCACACGATCTTCAGTTTGAAGCCCAGCCCAGGTTTTTCCAGCAAGAGCTTTCATGAGAATTTCATGAGTTTGGAGACTTTGTAGTGAAGCTGTTTGTGGAAAGAGCCCATTTTTTGTTTTATAAATAATTTGACAAGTCCAAATTCTTAATCTACGTCATGTTTCATCTCAGTTGAAAACTGCAGCACTTCAGTGGTTAAAGAAGCATACTGAGAAACAAACTCTACCCTAAATGTATTCTGAAGAGCCCTTAGTTTTGAGCCTAAAGCGAAGAAGCTAATTGACCTAACAGGTAAAGGAAGCTTAAGAGAATCTACCTGTTTAGAGCTGCGCAAACTGCATGTATAAACAACTGCAACACAAAGGGAGGCTTTATTTTAAATCCCTCCATCTGCTCAGTTTCCATAGGGCCAGGTGAAGAGCTGTGAATAGGAAAAGAATTTCTCAACTTTTTACGAGAACAAGAAGTGAAATTTCTCAGCTATTGAGAATGCGGTTTGGCAGGGATTCGTATCAGGTCACACCCATGATCTGGTGCAGGCCCTTCTCAGCCCAAAAACATGTCATAATGCGTCACAACAACGCGGCAGATGCGTAACGACGTCTCACCTCATGTGCTGTGCAACCAATAAAGTATAAAAACAAGAGCAAGTGAAATGTTTTAATAATGATATAGATTTTCTGCGTGAAAAGAAGTGAACTTTGGCTGAGAACGAACAAAGTTGGCATTTTGAAAAGCAAAGAAAGTCGTCAACTTCAACACAACACCGAATATTTGGCACTGACTTGTGTTCTTAGGGTCGCCGTCTCACTGCATGACCCCTGACCTCCAGAAATTTAGTTCAGGCACAGATGTGCTGATATTTCCCTTTAGAATTTGGTGCTATGATTCAGAATTCTTTGGTCCAACCAAGCCATCCTGGCCCAGATACAACAAAACAGGCCCCACCCGTAATGCTACCACCACCATGTTTCATATATGGGTTTTTGGTGTAACATATCTCTCAGTTCAATCACAAAAATGTTTTTCCAATCGCATCTATTTTGTCCATGTGATCTTTAGAGAGGCAGAGAGATAGCAACGTTCTTTCTGGAGAGCAGTGAATTTCCACCATTGTTGTTCAGTCTTCTCCTGACAGTGGATTCAAGAGCATTAATATCATCCAACAAAATATATTATTTCTAAGCTCAGAAGATACCCTGGGTTACTCTATGACTTTATGGATTATTTCACTCCTTACTCTTGGAGTGATCGTTACTGATCAACCACTCCTGTGGAGAGTAACAATGGTGTGGATGTTCCTCCATTTCTAATCAGTCTACCTGACCATGGCTTGGTGGAGGCCAAACACTTTAGAGAAGGTTTAACAACAGCTCTTCTGATCCTTTTACAAATCTCCTTTGTTTGTACCATGATACTCGTCTTTTACAAATATTTTTAATTGCAGGTTTTTGGGGCTTGTTTCTAAAGTGTAGTTGTTTATTTGAGATTGCTCCCTGATCATGCAGGTGATTTTGTTCAACATATAAAGAGAACAAAGTAGAACAAAGATATATTTAAATGTCTCACTTTGTAGTGCTGAATCAGATCACTTTTTTGGGGCTTGTGTCCTAGATCTGGTTGCTTGCTTCTGTTGTGAGATCTGGCAACCCTGATATTAAAACCATGAATTGGCTATCAAACACTTTTGGGGAGACTCAAACATAGTATGTGCTGAGGAAAATCTAGATGGTAGAAAACGTTGAAACCGACATTTTTAGGAAGCCCGCTGGTCAGACGGCTACTACAAATCCACACATGGTGGAAACCCATCCAGCTTATCCAACTATTGCTTGGGTCAAGTAAACTGGTGGTTTTCCCAAATCCCAAAGTTGCTGAATTCTGCTTTCCACCACTGGATGTTGACCCATTTAAGAATATCAGTCTGATCACCCTTCAAGACTTGGTGCTTCATTCTAGGTTGAACCATTTCCAACACAGAGATGCAAATGGACTTTATCAGCCCGGCTGTTCATCACAGAGCTGACCCACTGCTATTTGCCCTGCCGTTCCACTCTTGACCCTGCTGGCATTTACCCCCATCCCAGGGAGAGCTCGAGCTGCCATTTAGCGTTGTTCTAATGACGCTGGTATTTACCGGCTGAGCAGGACCATAATGGCTGCAAGCTGGATAGAAAGGATTACCGCCCGACCTCGTTCGAGTATGATGTCATGGTCTCTGCAATGAGGAGAAGCGACAATTTGTCAGGGGTGTTCAGGCATCACGTACGGCTGAAAGTGATGGACAGTTCGCCCGGCGTCCCGAGAGGCCCCGTGATGAATGTGGATTGGGTTAATGAGGCTTAACAGATGAAAACGATTTGAGGATGAATATTTCATTCAGCTCATTTCTCACCATCCTCGGCATGTCTTTGTCTGGCCGCTTGAACGCCTGCTTGAGCAGAGACGATTTCAGGAGAGGCCGAAAACAGTGAGATTGCACAAAGAGGCGGTAGAACCGAACCCCAAATCGCATGATTCGTTCAGCTTCACTTTGAGAATCAGAAGCTCTTTCTCACACGTCAGCACGGAGGAGCAGCTGATTACAGTAATACACACCTTAGTGCGCGGGCATAACAATACACACACGCTCCGTGATCGATAAGGACCCCGGCGTTAAAAATGAAAGGTATCGATCGTCGTCGACTCCCAGCAGCGGTGCAGATTGAGCTTAAACAAATTGCTCTCAGGTGAAAGAGCTTCTCAACATCAGCGACAAACACAAACAAAGCAGAGCAGTGAATCCTGTGTTACTCCTTCTTGTCCTGCTCCTGGACCTTAACCAAGAACTCAGTGGGTGCATGCAGAGGTAAACGTAGCACCCTTCCTTCACGTTTCAAAGCCCACCCATGATTTGAACCCATGCCCTCAGAAGCTGCCGTTTCCAGCAGCTGGCTCTTACAACCGAGACAGCAGAGAGTCCTGGAAAACGGAGACAAGGCTGCTTCCACAGGAGGTTTTAGCTTACAGCGAATCAAGTCTGAATCAACGTACATATTACATCTCGTCCACACATGGGCCCAATGAAAAACTGGACACTTAAGTGGAAAAGAAATAAGTGATAGATACGTGATGAAAGCCATCCATATTCAGAGTCCTGATATGTTGCTGCCTAAGGGTTTTTGTTCTGGATGACTCAAACAGGTTATGGAACATGCAGTTCAAACCTTGCCAGTTTTGACCTGTGTTGTAGTCAAGAATGCTAGATCAGACTCAGAGTCAAGACCAGGACCAGATGTGTCCAAGACAGAGATGAGACCAAGGCCAGATTTTTTCCAATATATAAAGAGAGATAGATAGATAGATAGATAGAGAGAGAGAGAGAGAGAGAGAGAGAGCCTAAATTATTATTAATAGTTATTATAATATATTTTTAGTCAAACTGTCAAACTAAGGAAGTGTAACTTTTGGAAGCATATGAGGGTGATCATTCTGTTTCCTGTCTTCTCTCAAACTTAATCAGAATCACCACAAAGTCACCCGAATAACATCCATTCAATCCTTTTTATATTATTAAACGTGAAAATTTAATAATAACATTTCAATCTGCCCTCAAACAAAATCTATCCTAAAATATAATAATTAAGTAAAGCCAGTGGGAAAAAAATCTTATCAAATCATAACTATTCAAAATAAAATGAGAAGAGCAGTAACTTGGTTTCTAACCCTGTTAGCCAGAGTGCAGATTTTATTTAGGCCTAGAGAGGAAGAATCGATTTATTCTGTTTGAATGGATTGTTAATATTTAATAACCATAGAAAAAGCTCAGTTTATACTGTATTTAACATTACCTCATACAGACACACTAAACTCGGCTGGTCTCGACAATTTCCAAGAGAAGACGGAGTCCAAATGAGGTCGAGATTGGACTTGAGTGCTACAACACTAGTAAAGTGTTCAAAGGTTGGTCACTTAGTTTTAAAACAAACCCCTGATGTTGCACATCAGCCAAATACAAATATAAAAGAATCATAAATATAATACAGGTGTGCAAAGTTCTGTGAAAAAGACATTGAGTGAAATATGCATTGCCCGGACATTACCACAGCCATGTATTTAGGCTACTGTAATCTAAATACTATTATACATTTAACACCCAACAACATGATCTCACACTCTGTGGAGCCAAGATATTAACGAGCACAATGGAATATAAAAATAAATAAAATACCATGCTGGCTGCACACAACCAAGAGGGAATGAATCCTCTTAAAGAAAGGGAATGAGTCCTCTTAAACCAAGAGGGAATAAGTCCTCTAAAGAAACACTAATTCCCAGAACAGGCAATGCAGTATGACATACAATTTAAAAGTTTAAGAAGATACAAACATTTACATTGCATCTTTTTGAAGGACAAAAGTGCAACATTTAAAAGTCTGTGCGTAGCTCCTACTTATGCACCTAGTTAATGCTAATTAATTCAATATTCAATGGGAATAAATTAAATAAATACATAACTAAACCATCAAAGTATGACAAAATATTTATGGTAGCAGAAACACACACACTAAACACACTTTTTTTATTTGACAATCTGCTTACAGTCACAATGTCTTGAAATAGACCGATTTTTATTTCCAATTGTAATTATTAAGACTTGAATCATTAAAGTGAATGGATGGTAATCAGATGGTCATTAAACAGTTCTTACCTGTAGTGGGCGTCACATGCAAGCTGGTTGACTGTCTGAGGGAAGTTTGACTAGTTGGGTATAATTAGATTGGATGGCTATGGAAATAAAATATTTTCTAAAAGAAAGGGAAAAAAGTTTAGTAAGTCAGTATAACAGGAAAAATGTTATATATTTAGACATACCATTTGTTGATATGAATTATACAAACCTGATGTACAAACCTGTGGAGGCGGAGCTATGATCTGGGGTATAATCATTATACATATCCGGGCCTAAAAAAGGTCACCACCTGTGGAGGTGGAGCTATGATCTGGTGCTGCTGCAGTTCTAGGTCAGGTCTTGGTTCAATGTTATGAGCCCAAAGAACGAGATCAGCTGATACCTGAATATACTGAACCACCAGGTTATTCCATCAATAAATGTTTTCTTCCCTGATAACACGGCCATATTCCAAGATGATGCAGGATTCATGGGGCTCAAATTGTGAGAGAGTGGTTCAGGGAGCATGAGACATCATTTATACACATGGAGTGGCCACCACATATTCCAGACCTGAATCCCATTGAGAATCTTTGGGATGTTCTGAAGAAGGCTGTAGGTCCAAATCTCCATCATCAATACAAGATCTTGGGGAAAAATTAATGCAACTCTGGACAGAAATAAATGTTGTGATGTTACAAAAGCTGGTGGAAATGATGCCGTAATCAAAGCTAAAGAAGGTCCAACCAAATATTAGTGTGTATGACCATCTTTCTAGCCAGTCAGTGTAAATGAGGATAGACAGCAGCTCTCCCACGATCTTGAGCAGGAAAAGCAGAATAGGAATACTAATGAGGAAATGCAACAATGACAGTTTAGATTCCACTCAGAGGTGACAGCGGCCGGGAGAAACCTTCAGAGACGTCAGGATTAATAAGGAGATCTCAAAACTGATTTTTGTAGAAGGACTTTGCTCTAGAGGGAGCAGTTTATTTTATACCACACTCCTCTCTGCAGGCCACAAGAACCAGAGCGTGAACTTTCAACAAGTGAGAGGATGAGGGAGAGAGCATTCACAAAGCAGCTAATGAGACATTAATGAAGTTGGATTACATTCCCAGGTCCTCTCATATGAAGGCGCGCGTGTGTGTGTGTGTGTGTGTGTGTGTGTGTGTGTGTGTGTGTGTGTGTGTGTGTGTGTGTGTGTGTGTGTGTGTAAGCAGGCAGATGGCCCCAGCAGGTGCTGTACCACATGCCTCAGTGACAGTTGCTCTGTGTTTCAGTCTTAATCAGACCGATTTCCTGCCTGTTCGTTTTGTGCTTATCAGAACCTGAGATAGGTTCTCGATCCTCGCTGGCCAAAATTTATCTTCGCAGCAGAGGAACGTTTAGTGGAAACTCGGACGTAGTCCATTAAGCTGAGCTTGGCAACATAAACAGTCCAAGTAGCGGTACTTATGGTGAACAGTAGCCTAGTCCCTCTGCATCATCATTACTGTATTAAAATGTATTCATCTCACTTATCGCATCACACAGTCTCTTTGTGATTAAAACAATCATTATTTTAAATATCTATAGGGATGCACCAATACCACTTTTTTC
The DNA here is from genome assembly GCA_033118015.1 of Loricariichthys derbyi. Classification (NCBI taxonomy): domain Eukaryota; kingdom Metazoa; phylum Chordata; class Actinopteri; order Siluriformes; family Loricariidae; genus Loricariichthys; species Loricariichthys derbyi. The sequence continues at coordinate 9,622 of JAVSBU010169940.1, forward strand.
ATACCAAGTACAACTAGGAGTCCTTGCATTTAGTTACTTGCTGATACCGAGTACAGATATTAGTACCTTACAGTTCTTTCAACAACTTTTACATTGTTTGCTTGCTTCACTTAACATTTTAATATTAAAAGTAGCTCATTAAATTGGCTATTTTAACTCTTAAACTATTTTAATTCTTTCAAATGATATCCAAACTGCTGCTTCTCCACCTACCTGTAAAGTATCGAGTGAGTGCTGTGCTATGGGAGTGCAAGTATATCAGAACAGTATCACCCCGATACCAATACCAGTATCGGTATTGGTACGTCCCTAAATATGGATTTGTATTTGTAATTTAAGAGGGCTGTAAGGTGCTGGAAAAGCTTAAAAAAATGACCTTAACTGCTGGAATTTGACTTTTAACTGATTTGTACTGAACTTTGACTAGAAATCTTTGTTTCCGCATGTTTGGCTATTAGTGCTCGTAAAAGTTAATAGCAAATTAAAAATGTGAAAGTGTTGTATTAGGGGCTCCTTTTACTTCTTATTATAGTCAAACTTTTTTTTTTGTTTAGTTTTTGTTTTTGCTCCATGTTTAGTCGAGGTGACGTGCAGAAAAGCATTTAGACTGTACTCAGTCAGATTATAGGACGGTGAAACTATTCTTATAAAACTATGAAATTATTCTTAGCACATTTTACAAATGCGAGTTCGTATTGTGCTAATGATCTTAAGATAATGTGAAAACATAGCACATATTAAACTGATTCCCAGCACCCCTGCAATAATCAGTTTTCTTGTAAAAATGTATGGTTTAAAAGATAATATTTTAAGATCGAAAATACAGGAGCCCCCTTTGCCTTGCAGATGGTGTAATCCAAGTGATAGCTTGGTGGCTCAGCTTTAATGGAAGCTTTCTTTCATTTTCTTTTCGTTTTTTGGCATCTTTCCAGTCAGTATTTCCCCAAACCCAAAATGTCAGATGTTTTTCCTTCACAAGTGTGGGAATGATGGTTAAAAATTACATGAATATGTACAGGGGAATCCCAGATTTGCCCCTGGAAGCTAGTAATAAATCTTGGGTCCAGTTAGAATAGTGTATGCATCGTATCATGTTCATGCACAGTCACTGGAGACGAGTTTTGAGCATTTTTTTTACATTAAACTGTTGTGGCTATGCAGTATCATGTTTCTGAGAGCTTTTTAGCCTGAAGCATGTGCTAGTCTAAACCAAACCACTGACAGATGAAGTGAGTAACGTTGACAGTCTGATGTTCTGGGCAATGTTCTGCAGAGAAACCTTGGATCCTGACTTTCATGTGAATGTTATTTTGACACTTAACACCTGCCTAAACATTGTTGCAGGCAAAGTGCACCCCTTCAGCTGTATTCCCTAATATTAGTGGCCTCCTCCTAGATGAATAATTTGCACTGAAACACTGCAAACATTGTTCTGGAGTGGTTTAAGAAGCAATGCAAGAAGTTCAGGGTGTTGACTTGCTGCCAAATTCCTACGAGAACCTTTGGGACGTGTTGGACAAATAACTGCAGGACAAATAAGTCCAATTCATAGAAGCCCCATTGCACAACTTGCAGGATTTAAAGGATCTGCTAACATTTTGGTGCCAAAGACCACAGTCCAGGCCTTGATGGGTCCAATTTAGGCAGGTAGTTTTAATGTTATGGCTGAAAGTAGCATCAGTTAGCCAGACGATCCATTCTGTTTATTAATCGCAACTACGAAGTAAATATGACTGATGATATCTTGCTTACTAGCAAGTGTGTGGCCCTGAAAAACTCACAAATGCCTGTAAATATACAAAGCAGGACAAAAGTGAAAGTATCTGGTAAATAAACCTAAAATATTTCAAATTAACTACACAGCTAACAAATACGGGAGCATGACTCGGGTAACTTACAGCACCAGATTAGCTTAAACTTTTGTATTTGTGGCCTGTTAGGTCTCCGTGAATGCTTTTACTGCTTTATTTTATTTAAACTCAGTTCACCCAATTCACTTTCCGGGCTTTCAAATTGTTGTAGAGTAGCAGGGAGGCATGCCAAGGTAGCCGGCACCTTATGACTGACACCTAGCAGGAAATGTATGAATTACGCTACTTCTGCAGAGTATAAATTAAAAAGTAGACGTCACAGAGTGGTGGAGTAGGTGGACAATGTGCCTGAAAGCTTTAGCTATAAGAAGTTGGTTTTAACGTGGCAGTTTTCAGGTTCGCGTAGCAGAACTTTCCCGACTCTGATAACAATTTCAGGTTCTAATGCAGAAAGAATGAGGGGAAACAGGAGAGCAGCAACTCCCCCAGAATCAAAATTACACAAACTATTGTCATTTATTGTGTTTTTAATCAAACTTTAGACCAAACTTACACAGAAACTGCACAAACAGGATAAAGTTTGTCTACTAGCAACAACCCCTTGTTTCTAGTAACACTGAATTTGTTTTTTGGTTAATATTTAACGTCTCATCAGCATAGCAAACAGCAAAATAGTGCTGAAAATGATGATCCCATTTAGAAATGACTTAACCAGTTTGTTATGCAAACTGTTAGAACTGTGGGCTGTAATAGACCGTCTGGTCCATAGTCCAGCACCTTAACCGCTAGGCTACCACAGTCCCAGTAGTAATAGAAACTTTTGTAGACGAACTAAAGTACACCTTAACAAAATGTCTAAGGTCTCCATCAATAATAAGACAATATTTAAAAAACCCACTAGTTTAATCCTCTCTCTGTATTTTGGCTACCTGAGAGGGATTGGGATATTTGGGAAGGCCATATGGATGCAGTTAGAGAGGACATGGAAGTAGTTGGTGTGAGGACAGAGGATGAAGAGGACAGAGTGAGATGGAGG
>JAVSBU010170046.1:0-12468 GCA_033118015.1 Loricariichthys derbyi
AGGAGACAGGACAACTCAGGGGAGAACCAAGGATTATTTCTACCCTTCACCCTAAATTTACGGAGAGGGGCATGTTTATTTATAACATTACTAAAAGCATCATAAAAGTACTTTCATTCCAGTTCTATGTCGTTAAAAAGTGATATCCTTGACCAATCAACGTGCTATAAATCATGATGAAAACCCTGCTCACAAAAATGTTTATAGTCCCGTTTATGAATAACACATGGCCTTGTTCTCAGAAGCTTAGCACGTCTAACAGTAGCAATAACACAATGGTCACTTAAGTCATTTGCAAAAATACCAACATCTGAGTATTTATGAGGGGAATTAGTTAAAAATACATCAAGAAGAGAGGATTTCTCTGGACATTTATGGTTTGGGTATGTAGACCCATTAACTAATTGTGCAACGTTAAAAGAGTCACACATAGACTTAAAACTATCGGAACAAGGAGAAAACCACTCCCAGTTTAGATCCCCTATGAGGAGTATCTCATTAAAATCTAAAGTCGATACGTAATTATTCAATGAAGACAGTGCCTCACTACTAGAAGAGGGTGGTCTATAGCCTACAACAGTGATAAAGTGATTTTTCAAAAGATCCAACCTCAGTGCATGAAGTTCAAATTGGCTACTGAGGGAGAAAGATGACAGAACAGTAACGAAATTTCTGTCTAACATATATCGCTATGCCACCACCTTTTCTAGGACGGTCACAGCGAAAAATATTGTAACCTTTAATAGCAATGTCTTTGTCTATGATTGATTTCTTGAGCCAAGTTTTGGATAGGACAAGAAGATCCCTTGCTTTCCACCACATCGTAAAGGCACTCTGTTGGATTGAGCTCTTGTGACATCGAGATGATTTGGGCTTTGGCACATTATCCAGTCCTCAGATGTGTGGGCATAAAGGGTTACATGTGGTCAGCAACAATACTCAAGTGGGCTGTGCAATTTAAACGATGCTCAGTTGGTATTAAAAGGCTCAAAGTGGGCCAAGAAAATACCCCCCCCCCAACCATATACACCAGCAGCCATATACCATATACAACCATATACACCAGCAGTCTAAAATGACACAAGGCCGGATGGATCCTTGCATGAATTTACACCATATTTTGATTCTTCCATCCAAATATCACAGCAGAACCCGAGACTCATCAGACCAGATTAACGTTTTTCCAATCGTTGGAGGGTCCATGCCAATTGTAGCTTCGGTTGCAGGTTCTTAGCTGGCATTAGAGGCACCCAGTGTGGTGATCTGCTGCTGAAGTCCATCTGATTCAAAGTTGGACATGTTTTTAGTGGTTATGAGAGTTAGGTTCCCTTCTTTCAGCTTATACCAGTCTGACATAGAGGCCCCTCCTTTTTGACCGTTCTCTCTAAACCCTTGAGATGGCTCCATCTAGCAACAATAACCATGCCACGTTCAAAGTCATTTAAATCAACTTTCTTCCCCATTCCTACGGTCGGTTTGAACCTCAGCAGCTCGTCCTGTTTATGCCTATATGCCTAAATAAACGGAGTATCTGTTGTGGTTAGCAGAGGTGCATCTAATAAAGTGTCCAGTTTAGGGAGCCATAAACAGTCAATGGTTTGCTTGCATCAGCAAGAGGAACCAATAAGGAAACGATGTGAAGGAGCTCAATGGATTCAATTAAGAAAATCCCATCACGAGTCACATCAGCCATTAGAGCGGTCTAGGACTGAGAGACTGGACCAGCGGGAAAGAACCTGGGGAAAGGTTACACCTCTATTCTCATCAATGTACGTTTAGAGCTCTTACCATACGCTCTACTGTCTTAAGTATCGGATTGAAAGCACTTTACAGGTACGACACCATCATTCACACCAGCCAAGACCATGTGCACGCACAGGGCCGTCGGTACGTGCTGAGCTAATGAGATACATACATAAGGGATGCTAGCTCAGCAAGGTGAGGAGCTTAAAATAGCTCGACGGGCCCGTCCGAGCCATATTAAAATGTATGAATCGCAGTTGTTATCTGGATGTTTTGTGTTTGGATTTACAAACATTTTGGTTTGCTTTATTGCAACAAACCTTCAAAAATCCTCCTTAATAACCTGTAGCCTTATCACCTGATGTGATCTAAATAAAATAAGTAAATAAATCAAGAATAAATCTCCAACTCTGTATCGCTGGGACGTTGCCCTAAAGAACCAAAAAAACATATACTACAAATATCTGGTCCGACATAAGCTTGCAGTCACTCGTCATATTGTGGGTGAAGTCACTCAGCACAGAAGCCATGGAGTGCAAAATATTGGTATCTCAGTTTTCATTCGCATACGCAGTACTATAAACATATCAGATTGTGTTTAAAGATTGTACATATCATCGCACGAGGACGATCAGGCTATAAATACCTGTGGGGTGCATGATGAGATTTACAGATTGGGAATAGGTGGTACAGTCCTTGAACATTTTGTCCAATGTGTGGAAATTGAGTCGAAAAGTAGACGTTAATGACTGGCGAATGATTGATCTTCATCTACAATCATTCATATCAAGGTAAAAACGAGATTTATCAGACTATACAGCACATTTCCAGTTATGTTCCAGTTTTTTGCACCACTATAACTGGGCAACTTTATGAGCAAAGGCCTGGAGTGCCACTCTGCTCTGTATATTCGTGGTATGCAGTTCCCTGTGGATTGTTCATTCAGAAATTGTTTGTATAGGACCTGCGTTGACTTCTAGAAGCAATTCTTGCCTCAAAGCAATTTTTATTCACACATTTTATTTTATATGGCAGTCCCTGTGTGTTAGTTTGGTCTTTCAGACAGAAATTCAGATGAGAATTTCCTGGGATTTTTTTACTATACACTTCAAATACTCCTGCAAATTCAGCTCCTTCCTTCACACTACAGCCAATTGCAATCAGACTTTTTTGCATCTGCTTTGTAACCCATTTTCCACACATTCACTACACTGTACCACCTCTACTCGATTAGTCAGTCCCATCAAACAGCCCGCAGGTTAATTCGGTGCTTAGATAAACGATCACAATATTAGATATTATCGATTATCGACCGAACGCTGGGCTGCTTTTTGGGACTCAGATAAAGCCTGAAATTATTCATGTTTTCAGGCTAAACAGGCAGGTTAATTCCACAAAAGCTCACCGAGTGTTTGTGTGGATAAAACTCAAACACAAAGACCTTCTACAAGCAATAAAGTCAGCTTTCCTAGAATTATCTCCTTGCTTGAGAGGCACACTCAATTAATCAGGGTGTCACTCAAGCCCTGAGGGGGGGACGCTGAACTAGGAGTGGACGGTCCATATGACAGCAGGACGAGCTTAAATCCACCAGACCTAATCATTCCCTCATCTAATATAGTGTGTGGACGTCTCCGCTCCCACAGATAACTAATAACACGAGTACAAGGATATAGATCTGCAGCGTTGACAGCTAATTATACGGCTTCAGACAGAAGAGCTGGAACAAGTTGTTCCTTATTACCATGATATTCAAAAACAGTCCGAGCCTGGTACAATAACCTGACCTGAATACAGAGTACGGTGTATATAGTTCATATAAATTAAATAAACACTTTGGCTTTAATAGTTGTGGTTTGTTATCAACGCGAGGCCTCGGTGGTTCTCTTAACAAATGAACTGGAAATATTCAAAAGCAATATTTCAAAGCTTATAAAGAGTTTTGTATAAAGTACAACACTAGTCAAGGTATGGTGCTAAAAGTACAGTTAACTAGTTTTTCCTCTCCTAAATCTTTGAGACGTTTCAGCATCGCCAGTTTGATCATAGTTCCAAAAGACAGCATGGTTTGCACACACAGTTTTGAACATTAAAAAGGACATGTTTACCTATAATAGTGATCAAACTAATCACCATGTGGCTATGAGGGGCAAACTTTTTTTTTTAACTCTAAAATGCAGCCCTGGGTCTCAATCGCTTTTGCAGGTGACAGGTCAGATTTCTGTCCCTGGCTCTGCATTTTCTTAAAATCACATATGCATGTAATGCAGCAATTCCCCTGCATTATCTGAAATTCCAACACAGAATCACCTGATTCTAATTAATGACCCACTGATTAGGGATCACCTGACCCAAACCTAATTTATTGAGGAAAAAGTGTGAGAGACAGGAAAGCTGGGATGGGAACATTGATTTCTGAACTTTCCCAACTTGTAACATCAGTATGAGTGTTTAAAATGAATCTAAACTTGTTTTTTGTATTATTCTTTGTATTACTAATAAAGCACTGAATCTTTTATTTTAATCAGTTGTTATTTACTATGAATAAAGGATCTTCTTATCATTGTTGAAAATAGGTTTTAAATTTGTCAGTAACTTATGGAATAAAACAAAAATATTCCTACAAACAGTAAAACCAAAGAAACTTTGTACTGGTCTCCTAATTTCTTTTCCAGAGCTGTACATCCTAACATGACCGTCATAAAAATGTAAGATCTGAATACTTAATTATCATTATGCTAAAACTGTCCACATTGTCCAAAACAAAGTCTGTATTAAATAACAATTACCTACAGATTTCTACTTTTGTTTTTGGTCTCTAAAGCACTTAAAAACTGGAGACAAAATATCATTTTTTAAGCTTTTTATATAAGAAAAGGGCAGTTTATATTTATTCGTTATTCTTCAGAAATTAAAAATAGGTGCCATTATCACTTGGTTAAGATGTGGTGAAGGTGTTTACAATTGGTTTTTTCTTTCTTTTTATTAACTTTTATAAGAAAAAATTAAGTGTTGAACACACTAAACCTCTAAATTTTAAACCTTATACACCCTAAACCGCTACATTTAAAACTTTATACAGCCTAAACCACTACATTTTTAACTTCATACACCCTAAACATTAAACCTTATACACCCTAAACCTCTACATATTAAACCTTATACACCCTAAACCTCTAAATTTTAAACCTTATACACACTAAACCTCTAAATATTAAAACTTTTACACCCAAACCTTAAAGCTTCTACATGCTAATGCTCTAAATTTTTGAACACTGGCATCTTAACCCCTTCAGATTTTAAACATAACACACTAATCACAATTTGATTTTCTTGAGATTTTTTTAAAGTGTAAACAGTGCAATTCAATACAAGGTTAAACACTGAGGTTTAGTGTGTATAAGGTTTAAAATTTAGAAAGTTAAAGTTTAATATTTAGAGGTTTAGGGTGTATAAGGTTTAAAATTTAAGGGTTAAAGTTTAAAATTAGGAGGTTTAGGGTGTATAAGGTTTAAAATTTAGAGGTTTAGGGTGTATAAGGTTTAAAATTTAGAGTTAAAGTTTAATATTTAGAGGTTTAGGGTGTATAAGGTTTAAAATTTAGAGGTTTAGGGTGTATAAGTTTTAACATTTAGAGTGTTAGGGTGCTGAGGTTTAAAATTTAGATGGTTAAGGTTTAAAATGTATAGGTTTATGGTGCATAAGGTTTAAAATTTAGAGGTTTGTGGTGTATAGAGTTTAATGTTTAGAGAATTATGGTGTATATGATTTGAGATTTATAGTATTAGGGTGTAGATGACAAACTATAGAGAGTTAGGAACCAAGATTAAATCCTACGGCCGGTTGTTTTCATTCAGCACGTAAACCAGTCAATATCTGAATTCCGTAGCCGTCGCTGCTTCTTTAATGAATGAACCCCAACAGAAGCAGAGCCTCAGCAGCGGTATCTAACCCAGAGAGGAGATTTAAGCAGTTTAATAATGTACGATTATCATCAGAATACTTATTATGCACTTCCATGTCTGTCCCGTCAGGCGACCTCTGCAGGGTCAGGGTTGAGGCCTGGTACTGACCGTGAGGCCATGCTGACATCTAGTGGCTGTGCACGTAACAAAAAATCTACGCCTTTCAAGTTGGAGCCCAGTTGCTAGGATACGGCTGACCTTCACATTACTGGTTTGAAAGAAAGGTAGCTATGGAGACACTACACCACGCAGGTTTGAGGAATTCAGACTCGTTAAGGAACAGAAAGGAATGCGAGGTATAATGTGAAATGTTTACTCTTCTTATCCTTCATACACAGCAGAACATGGTACAAACACAGAGCGGAAAAACCATTGAAAAATGTAAATGGTATAAAAAACAGACAGCAAACCAGTAAGGAATGTGTTCTGATACAGTTTCACCCACACAGAATCCAGGTGTGTAACGCCAGATGTTTTAACCATATAACAGTGTATGACTGTAATCTTAGCTTAGACTGAGGAAAATAACTTAAAGAAGGATGTTTTTTCATGAACATGGTAGTTAATACTGGTGCACAGATCTTTGTGTGACCCAGTTCACCTCCCATACAATCAGAAACAGAGGGACTTGCTACATTTTGTGACGTTTTGCCTACAAGTCACTCAGCACCACAAAAAATATTGATCCCACCCAAATAACGCACAAGTGTAGTCAGAAAAAAAGAGATTGTTTTGATGCAACTCAAAAGTTTGTAAAACGTAAGACTTTGTGTCGTCTGTACGATACCTGCACAGTCCAGATTGTTTGGGTTACTGCTGCCCAATTTCTCTTTTATGACTCGAGAAGTCAATCAGCACCTCATCAACACACAGATCATCAAACCTTAAGACGCTGGACAACTTAATAACTAAAGCACCAATGCAATGTCACGACTTTCATAACTATGAACCCCATCATCATCCATAATGCCAACAAAATTCAGGATTTTAGACAATGTTTCTGACAACAAACAACCAGATTTTTTACTTAAAAATTATTTAAAAAATTACTGTAGCTGATTAGCAAAAAATTCTGGGGCAAATCAAAGGTTAAGGTTCAAATCAAAGGTTAATGATTTCTCCGGTCAGTAAAACAGCACCAGTGCAGCACTTCATCACCTTGAGTCCCGTCAGCATCCGTAATCGTGGCCAACTACTTGTTTATTTTTTAACCATATGACATCTTAAAATGGCTCAAAGTTCAAATTTGATGAAACACCTCATGTTAAAATGTTGCGTGAAGCCACAAGTCGTTGAGTTCTGCTCTAGGAAGGAACGTTTGCACCATTTTTAGACCAAGCAATTCACATTTATGCATTAACTTCCCCCGATTTGACAAAGCTGTGCCAGTTTGTTAAATATTTGAGTTGTTTTGAGTTATCGATTTTCGACCCCTATCGGCTTCCACACCACACCATCATGTCGCTGCATATTTAAGCCACGGTTCTCTCAACAGACATTATATAACAGCAATTTAATCTGCAACTCCTTTAAGCATCAAATCAGACTTATTATGCTAACTTTGGATGATGAATGGGTGTGGCTTTTTGGCAAAAAATTTGTGTCCTTTTGCAACCCATCATCATCTTTAAAACTGGACAAAGATGAACAGGTATGGATATGCTTTATGGATTTTCTTCTGCTAACCACAAAAAAGGTCAAAATTTAAAAATATTGCCCTAACTTTCATACAACGTAGCATTTAAAAAAAAAAAAAAGATGTAACCTGTCAACTAGTATATTATACACAAAGCAAGGTGTTATGACTACACGCTATAAAAGCTGCTCAAATTTACAGAGGCTGTTTAGACTCCTGTTAGTAGCAGCAGAAACATCTCGTCCTGTTCCATCTGTGGTGAGGATACACTTAAGGCAGCTTCTCCAAATTTCGTACGCCACACAGCAGATCTGAAATGATTTTTGCGTTCAACCTGACGTCGCCCATCATCTCGTCCTTTTCATTCTGGAAGCAAAACTGGATTTTTTGGATGGATTTTTCATCTGTTCTCTTATGTTATTACTGTTGGTTACGTCATTCTTAAATTACTGGATGATGAGTTACTTAGGAGAGTAGAGCACGGAATGATAGTGTTTCAAAACATGAGGTGCTGAGTGACGTGTCATACTAAGTTGGGTTTCAGTCCTGAAAGAGTAAAAACCGCGAAATATGTCCTTTCTGAAAACAATAAGGCAACGCTTATATCCAAACAGCGCCTTTAACGCGTTAACGCGCATTCTGGTACAACTTAAAGATACGTGGAACAAACCTGCACTGGTTTTCTGGACTTTAGTGTTGAGAGTCTATAACTTGAAGGCGTTTTTTTATTTTAAACAAACACTGTGTGCTAATACTATGTGCAAGATTTCCTATACACTCATTTTCGCATTGGCAACGTTACAAAGTCTCTGTACGAAAATATTTTAACACGACGCACATCTGGCCCGAATAAAAACAAAACTGATTTTTTGTTGGCACCGCAATTTTTCAGTAGTTTGCATCTGCGAAAACATACAAGATATAAAATAATCTGTTTTAAATGTTATTTATAACTTTCAGAACCGGGTCAGATTGACGGAGGTGGGATTTGAACCTGGGACCTTCTGATGCTTAGTGTAGCACCGTAAACGATCGTCCCATTCGTTCAGATCCTTTACTTAACGCACATTTCATTAAGTGAGACTCTAAAACTTATTTACTTAGAACTTATTTATGGCAACTGTGTAAATTACTGCAGTGTAATTTTAACATTTTAATACTGTTTATTAGTTTTAATACTTTATAGAATGAATTGTGAATGTCCCTCAAACGAGCATGCAATAATATGTAGTGTTTATATCTGCACCATAAATCTAAAAAGAAAAAATTTCACTATTTAGGTCTAATTCTGACATTTTAACGCTGGGTGGCTGACAATGTTATTTTGATTTTTGCTTTAGAGCAGACGATTCTTTTCTATTTTTTCCTTTAACCCTTTCAGTCCTGTCAATGCAGAACCTGTTTCAGGTCATTTGTCATCAAAATGCTCAAAAATCATATCGAAAATTTTGATTCTCTGAAACTTATTGCACAGATGGATTTTTTAAATCCAATCAGGAAGGTTACAATTAAAAGCAACTCACAGGAAAGCCAATTTATTGTTGTCACTGAATAATTACGGCATTAAAAATTAGGAAGCGCTTCTTTTGACTAATAGGGACCGTTCTGGACTTTAATTTAAAAAATATAATTATTTTTGTAAGCCTGGTCAGACGTGAGCGTGGACGGATGGGACGAGTTTATCGGACCAATCATATGGGCTGCCAACTAAAAACAAAAAGCTAAAAACAGAAAGAGGCGTTTTAACAATTTAAAACAAACATGTTTACAATACAAAGGGTTATGAATTAGAATGAAACACGATTCCCAACTAAAGCGTAAAAAATTCACATCCTGTAAAAAAAAAAAAAAAAAACAAAGCATGATGAGATATTTTCTAATAATAAAAATTCTGCTCTTTCTGGGGTAATATTCTTACAGACACCCATTTCTGCCACTTGGGAGAAAAATAATGAGAAATTAAGTCAGTTATGTAATACTACGTTATATGAGATAATATCTCATTATTATAACTTTCGTAATTTTGAGTTAGTATCCCAATACTGACTTAATATCTCTATTATGAGTTAGTATTTTGTAAGTATGACTTAGCATACTAATGAGAAATTAAGTAGGAAAATAGATACTATGTCCTAATAATGAGATATTAAGTAAACATGAGATAGTTAAGTTCTAATAATCAGATATTAAGTCATAATAATGAGGTATTAAGTAAAATAGTCATAATTATATGAAAATATCAGAGTTTTTCCCCCAGGTGGCATAAATCTAGGTGTCACAGATTCCCGTATGCGACGTGTGAAAACACTTTAAGAATAAGGTACAAACCCATAACAAAAGCGCAGCCGATAAAACACAACAGTGGATCTTTCATATTTATAAAAACAAAAAGCGGGCTAGGGGAGAAAAAAGTTAAACCTGCTTTAAGAAAGTTGGTGTAAGAGAACGCTAAAAGTCTGGCGGTTTCGCATGAGACGCAGCTCGAGTTTGTAGTGTTTTGATCTGCAAGAACCCTGCGAAAGTTTTGGCGTGGCGGCGTTAAAGCTGGGTCGCGTCTTTAACGACCACGACCACCAGGTGCTCCTCCTCTATTTTACCTTGCGATTTAAGGACAGTTTGGAGGTACTGCTGTGAGAAGTCACATGGAGGAAAGGCGTACAGCATCCCGCCCGCCTCATGTTCTTTGGGGCCGCCCAGGGGCAGGCCGATGACCCCGGCCGCTTGCTTGCTCTTGAGGTAGGTCACCAGGTTACGCAGGAAGCGCTTCTGCAGACCGTCAGGCGGCGGCGGCGAGTCTCGGTCCATGGGGCCCTGCACGGCCAGCAGGATGGTGTAGCCGTCGGCGCCGCCGAGCCTGATCCGGCGACTCACCTCGTCCAGCTTGGGTTGGTCCAGGCGCAGCCGCTGAGCGATTTTGAGCTGCGTGACCCGGCCGCCGTCTGGCTGGTCCTTGAGGAGCGTCAGGAAGAAGTTCGCGCCGCCATCCAGGAGGTGCATACTGGTCGGGAAGCAGCTGTTTTTCAGCACCAGGGAGCCGTGCCACACTCGGCTGAGGCTGTGGGCGTATTCAGAGAGTGTGCTCGGCTTTTTCGACTCGCTTTTCGGCTTTTCCGAGCGCGAGTCCGGCTCAGAGTCGGCCTTGTGATGATTATCGTTGGTTTTGCGACCGTCCTGAGAGGGACGCTCATCGCCTGAGTGTCGACTACCTTCGGGCGTGTGGTCCTGCGGGTCGGACGTGGAATCAGGAAGGCGCCCCCGTACCCGGTCCGGGCTGTCTTCTGGCGTTGAGGGGCGTCCTGCGCGCGCTCTCGACCGGCCTCGTTCCTCGGCCGGCTCTCCAGAGCTAAGGCTCCGACTCCGTCGTTTGCGCCTCTCTCCGTGCCGCTCTCTGCTCCGACTGCGAGCTCTCGAACGGCCAAATGCCTCCGTTGTGCCGCGCCGCTCTAAACCCTTCGGAGGGCTCCAGTCTCGTTCTACCGGCCGTTCTCGGTCTGCAAACAGAGGATGGGAAGGCGAACGCACCCGTGCTCTGAGCTCCCTCTCCAGGCTCCGATGGCGCCCATATCCTTCGGGCAGAACTTCGTATTGGGCTGGAAGCGGGATAGGTGGGGGGTACTGCTGCGGGTAGGTACGCACCTCTTCAGCCTTAGCGAAGTCGACACGCAGCCTTCGGTTAGGGCCGCCCAGCGGGAAGCCGCGCATCTGGGTACACGCGGCCTGAGCGGCATCCAGGCTCTCGTAGTGAATGTACGCAAAATTGTCTCCTTTCACGTAGTCGATCGTGCGGATGCTCCCAAAGCGGTCAAACTCGCGTGCCAGGGCGGCCAGCGAGACATTTGGGCCCAGACCTCCCACCCAGAGGCGGGTGGTGGGATTCGCCTTGCCGTAGCCGATCTTTATCTGGTTGCCTCCAAAGACGCGTCCCTGCATGGCGACTTTGGCCCTATGGGCCATGTCCAAGTTCTGGAATTTGAGAAAGGCATAGGCGCAGCCTTGCCCACGAGCCGGGCGCTTGATGACCACCTCCTCGATTATGCCATACTTGTCGAATCCCTGGCGCAGCTCCGCTTCGGACACATTGTGATCCAAGTTGCCGATGAAGAGGTTCCGGGTGGCTCTCTGGTCGTCCTCAGGCATCAAGTCGTCCTCAGTGACGGGATACGCGTACACCCGGCTTCGCTCTTCCAAAGCAGCGTAGTAATCCAGGACACGCTCGCGCTCTCGCAGGGTCAGAGCGTCCACATAGTGTCTGGCTCTGGCGTCCCGGATGGCGCCGGCCCCCGGTGAGAGAGAGCGCTGCCTGTAAGCGTAGGGGGCAGGCAGGGGGAGGTAAGGGACCTCTGGAGGGGTCGGGCTCCGGCGCCGGACATACATGGGCTCGACTTTTAGCGGTCGGTCATACAGGATGAGCCTGGACTTGGCATGGCGAGCCTCCCGGGCACTTTCGGTCTGTCTGAAGTTCACATAGGCGATCCGGCCCATGTCAGGCGTGTGAGAGAGCTTCAAGCTGACGTCCCCAAACTTTTTAAACTCGTGAAATAACCCGTCTTCCACGTGTTCATCGGAGAGCTGCGAGCCCAGGTTACTGATGATTAAAGTCTTATATTCCAGGCCGCTGCCGCTTCTGCTGCTGTTGTTGTTGCTACTGCTGCTGCTGCTGCCACCGCTCAGCGCCTCCGTTCCGGAGGCTTTGCTTTTGGGCAGGACCGACACAGGCCGCGGAAGGAGGCCGCCTCGCTCTTCCCGCGCGCGCTCCCGCTCCCGGTCTCTGTCTCTTGCCCGCTTGCTGATCGCTCTGCTCGGGCTGCTGTCCCGCTCCGCCTGCCGCTTCATTTCCCGGAAGGCCTCAAACTTTTCACCGCGAGCCTAAAGCCTAACGCGCTTCCGCACCGCAACAAAGGTTCCGGTCAAATAAGAGCGATTTACGGCCAAATACGAAACATAAACATCAGACTCCCTTCACCGCGCCGCCATGTTGAACAATGGGAATACGCGCTCCTCCGGTGGGCGGGGTCTGAGCCACGGGAATGCGCGGCGTGCTGACGTCATCAGCTCAAAACACTTAAATAAATAATAATAATAATAATAATATGTTGTAAGTAAGCCTAAAAAATACATTATATA
>JAVSBU010170260.1:0-12461 GCA_033118015.1 Loricariichthys derbyi
ATAGAACTGCGTACTGTCCATTAGTGCCGCCGTTTTGATCGCCTCTGTCGCTGGTTAAAACTCCGTTGGGTACACCGATGAGGGCTCTATACGCCGTTGATTAGGGATGCAATGCCGGGCGCCAAATAACGGCGGTGTAAACTGTGACACTACAGGAAGGGAAAGGATGAAATGGTGATTAAAAAGTATCAAACACCATTGTTCGCGTTGTCGCTATCGTCACTGGTATTCTCCGGGAGCGCTTCCGGAATTATTCAACATGTTGAATAATTTTTCCACGATTCCTGGTGAAGCCGGAACTAAGCCACGCCCCCTAGCGCTGGCGTTAATAACAGTATTTGATCCCTAAGACCAAACACTCTTCCGGGAGCTCTTACTGTCTATGTGTAAACGGGGCTTTAGGGCTGGGCTGTGGTAATGTTGGCAGCACAACAGGTTTCTAGTGTTGCAAGATTTGGTACTGAACCCTGAACCATTTGTAGTGAAACAGGTATCTTTCATACTGAAATTGCGTTGGTACCATTAGTGAGGGAGCAAGTACGTTTGGTACTAAACCAGGATGCAGTTATTGTGGAAAGCTTTTGTTTCTCATTAAGAATATTTGTTGCGGTATCAGATACATTTGGTACTGAAAATGGAACCTTTTTTATTATAACTATAACATATAAAGTTAAAAGTACCTGCTACTGGTGCAGGCACCTTTATTACTGAAGCTGGATGATTCGGTGCTGGTGCTAAAAACTGAAACTTGGACCTTTACCATTGTTCCAGTGCCTTGGTACTAAAACAGGATGTATCTAGGGTGGCATCAGCTTCTTTACCTATGGAACCTTTGGCCCAGTATGAGTTCTATATTATACTCTTGAACTTATAGTACTGAAACTAGAACCTTTTGTGGTACATATTCCTTGGTTACTAAAAACTGGTACCTTTCAGGTCCTTTAGTTTCTGAACTAGAACCTTTATAATTGAAGCTTTCATACAATTGGAAATGGAACCGGAAATGGAGCCATTGGTACTGAATAGTGGATCTTTTATGTGCTGATACTTAAACTCTTGGTACTGGAATACCTTTAGTATTGGTACTGATCTAAAACAGGATCTTCATCCCAGAGAAGTACTATAACCTAAGTAATTGGAACCTTTTGTGTTGGAGATGAAACAGGAAGCTTTGGTGCTCAAACTGGAACACTGTACATCTTTAAAATAAGCACATTTGGTTCTCGAACTGGTACTTTAGTACTGAAACAGGTGAAGTTGGTATTGGACAAGCACTGCCTGTAACTGGCACCATTACCTTTAATACTACAACATTCATCTTTGGCAGGGAACCTGGTTCTTTTATTGATAGAACAGGAAGTTCTGATAAACAACATGGATTTGGTGAAGAAGGTGTATTTTTGGATCTGCTGTGCTGGAAGTTGTTCGTACACCGTTGGTGGTCCAGATTGTTGTTTTAACAGCATGCTCCACTGGTCCCAAGTGTCAGGTCCATAAACCAAGTGTGACGAGACACACATCTGTCACCGGAGAGTCCTCTCAGGATCCAAGATCTCAAACCCCTCCCTGCTGAAAGGGAATAATGAAAGCTGCAAATTCCAGGCTGTGCTTTAGTTCTAAATGAAAGCTGTGCTGAACTGGAGTTATTTTATGTATTTGGGTCAGTGTGTGGCACAGAGGTCTGAGTTTGCTTTATAAGAGCTGTTTTTGCCCCTGACTCTAATCTGTGCAACACAGGAAACAAGAAACATGAAAAAACAGTAGCTTTGTGATGAGACATGATTTCATCCATTTATTTAATCTATTTCTGTAATCACTATTTTAAGAGCCATAATAAGTGAAATTATCATTACAGTTTTATAGGGTGTACAATTCTTGCTATGTTAAATACAGAAATACATGCATTAGAGATGTTCTGGCTACATAATGTTAAAAGTTTAATAAATAATAAATTGTGAAACATTTAGTTTAGTTGGCAGCTCTGCTCTTTCTCAGTACCAGCCCCTGGCGAGACCCAGGAAAGCCCGAGACAGGTTCCTTAGGGACGATGCAGAGCCTGGATGAAGCACAAAGCAAACATCACCTCACCAGAGGCAGGATACGAAGCATCTGTTGAGATGAGGTGTGAGTTGCATTCCATCAGGGTTCCCTCCTGGTCCGTCTGGATTCTGTCCCAGCTTCCCCTGAGCTATAGGGGTTTCCTGTCAAGGCATAGCTGCTGCGACTCACCACTCGTCATCAGGTGGAGAAAATGGAAACTATTCCATTTAAAATCAAACATCTCTCAGCCATTATTTCCATTATGCAAAAAACGTCCGTTGCTGAGCAAAGACAGTGGGTAAAAATAATAAGAGAGGAAAAAAACAGTGTAATAACTCTCTCAGAAACCTTCTGAAAATTGTGACCAACAACACAGCCAAAACCTTCCCACTGCTTTTTCCAATTTCTTTCCAATTTCTCTTTTATTTACTCATTTACAGCAGATTAAAAGTAAAGGAGACAAGGTGGATTTTGTCTCAGTCAGTCACGTCCTGATTTTGACCTTCTCGGTAGCTGAAGTGAGGGAAATAAGATCTCCGAGCACAATGGAGTTTTCTGCTGGGCTCAACAAACAAGCTGCAGGAGCTTGTGATGGATAATAACTGCACCGTCTTTGTGGAATATCTAATTAAATAAAGGAGGAATGAGGGGCGGAAAAAGAAAAATGTCAGATCCATGTTATTGCCTCTCATTAAATACCAGCTCAGCTGATAGTACCTTTCTTGCTGGGGCTCTAAACAAATTCAATCCGGAGCTTAATCAAGGCTGGTGCTATGTTGGCTAAATGAGGAAAAATGGAAACGAGATGAGCCGAAGTGCGAGCTGAAGTGTTGAAACGCTGATGGTTTTATGTTTGTAGAGGATTTATAAATAGATAACGGAAATGATCATCCTGAGGATGTCTTTGCTCTCTGCCTCATCAACTGCAAACCCTCGGCTTTGGCAGAGTGGCAGGAATGTCCATCCACCCAGGTGACAAGGAAAAATGTTACCAAGACTTCATAAAATGCCTTCCTGAAGCAGGTGGTGGTGTGGTGGTGTATTTGTGTGTTGGCTCATATAGCAGTGCTGCTGGAGTTTTTAAACATCATAATTTCATAGGTCATAATTTGATGGAATAAATCTAAAAATGAAAATTGCCATGGTTCCAATCAGTCCGTTCTGCAGGCAACGGCTGTATTTAGAGTGTTTGAATCACTCTCTCTAACACACGCTCAAACAAATAAGGAGTTGGAAGGACAAAATGGATTTGAGTACTAGGCAAATCAGCTGTGCTGAGGCGATGCCAAAATGCCCCTCACCCTCTTATATGGGTGTGGAGAAACCCCACGTGAAGCCATGTCAGAAAAACATAAAACACCCCCTGCCGTCATGCTAATCGGATGTGAGACTAAATCAGTATCGCTGATGGCTCCTCCAGATTCAACAAATCCTGATGGAATGCACTCAGGCTCGGCACGTCGATGTTAAAAACGCAGGTCAGCCTCATTGAGTCAAATCCATGTTTTAATTACTAAGACGAGTCAGCCGGGGACAACCTATATTGCTGCTCGGCACAAAAGGAAGGAGCTTTATTCAAACAATGTTAGACACAACATTTGAATGGCAGTCCTGATCAGGAGATGGGCTGGTACTGAGATGACGACACTGTCCTAATGCTGTTTGGGCGTGGAGGGGCAGTGGGTGTAGTGTGTGTCATATTTCAGTGGTATTGATCCAACGTGACCAGACTGACCTCGTTTGGAAGAGTCTTGCATTGACATTAAAGGCAACTTTAAAAAAAACGATGATTTAAACCTCACCCATTGCCAAATTTATACCCAAAGCAAAAAGTACTCAGACCAACGATGCCAGAACTTTGACTTGACCATCCCAAAACATTCACTTTATTCTTCTTTAACCATTCTTTGGTAGAACGACTTGTGTGCTTTGGGTCGTTATCTTGCTGCATGACCCTCCTTCTCTTGAGATTCAGTTCATGGACAGATGTCCTGATATTTTCCTTTAGAATTCTCTGGTATAATTCAGAATTCATTGTTCCATCAATGATGGCAAGCCATTCTGGCCCAGATGCAGCAAAAAAGGCCCAAACCGTGATACTATCACCACTATGTTTCACAGATGGGATGAGGTTCTTATGCTGGAATGCAGTGTTTTCCTTTCTCCAAACATAACGCTTTTCTTTTAAACCAAAAAGTTTACTTGAATTTCCTCTATACACAATCTGTCTATGGATTGGTGGTGTCCAAACTCTTTAGAGATGGTTTTGTAAGCTTTTCCAGTCTGTTGAGCATCAACGGCTCTTTTTCTGAGGTCCTCAGAAATCTCCTTTGTTCGTGCCATGACACACATCCACAAACGTGTTTTGAAGAACAGACTTTGATAGATCCCTGTTCTTTTAATAAAACAGGGTGCCCACTCACACCTGATTATCATCCCATTGATATAAACACCTGACTCTAAATTCATTTGCATATTAACTACTAATCCTAGAGGTTCACATACTTTTCATTCACTAATATGTAATGGATCATTTTCCTCAATAAATAAATAAATGGCCGAGTAATATATTTTTGTCTCATTTGTTTAACTAGGTTTTCTTTATCTACTTTTAGACTTGTGTGAAAATCTGATGATGTTTTAGGTCATAATTATGCAGAAAAATAGGCAATTCTAAAGGGTTCACAAACTTTCAAGCAGCTCTGTAGTCTAGGGCTTAATCAGTTCCCTGGACGAGCAGCTGCACATAAGTGAAAGGCCACAGAGTATGACGGCCAGTTGGTGTGTAAAGCACACCATCACTGGACTCTGGAGTAATTCAATCTCGTCTATATTTTTTTTTAAATAACGACAACATAAACTTAAATATGGTTCGGTTCTGAAGTCCAGCTAGACCACAAATCACTAGTGATGGCAAAAAAAAAACTGACAGTTTTAATTGGATTCAATTGTCTCTATATATTTTTTGTCCATCAGAGGGACTGCTGTGTTTTTTGGAAAATCAGAGAATCAGCTATTCACACAATCACTTTAAATGCTTGTTTTTGCCTTTTAATAATTATTGTGATTGACCTGGTAAAAATGTGAGTGATGTTTTAGTTGTTTTCTAAGCATCCTGGTTGTGAGCTGAGGTCGTCATGGTAGCAAGTGATGGGGTACAGTGTGTACAGGGTTAGGGTTATAGAGGACAGGGCTTCCACAAAGCCACTGTTGGATTCTTGACTGTCAGGATGTGATGAAATTGTAGGTCGCCACTTATAAGCGATGATGAAATCCACTATGGATCACATAGCACGTCGGCTTCCCCTTCACCACCTACAGCAAGTCGCTTCCAGACGACCTTGTAAATCCCAACCTGATGCAAAGCCCTTGAAAGGCCAGGGTTGTCGGAGTCACCAGGCTGTCTATCGAGAGGCTCTACAGCTTGTTTCCTTCTGCTGTGCACTCAGCTGTTTTCAGAGGCACGGGTAAATATTAGCACAGCAACACAAAGCGTTGGCAATCCGGTTTCCCTCTGAAGTCGCACCACGATTCTCCACATGGCCCGCTTCAAAGAAACCGGGCTCAAAAGAAGCATGCATGTCATCATTATGATAATCCCACTCCAAAGCTTCCGAATGCGTAATGAGGTTCTCTTTAAGATGCCAGGACGTCTGCGTGACCTTAAAGGCCGCCAGGGTGCAAGACGTTGTCGGGACAATCGATCTGAGTGAGGTACAACCGGGAAAGTGCATCCGTCACACCGTCACGCACTTAAGTCTTTCAGAGGCTTAAGTGGAAAGCTCTTTGGCTCATTGTTGTAAAATCTTACAAATTGAGTCAGAAATGAAGCGGCCTGACCGCATCGCTATTGCAAACACACACTGAGATCTGGAATAGAGCCCTCTGATTCAGCCTTGCTATTACCGGCAGCATAATTACAGTGATCATGAACACTGTAAGGGTGCTGCAGGGAAAAGTGGCAAAGCTGCCTCATTGTCAAGATCTGGCCATGGCAGAGCTGCTACACTGCTGTAGTTTAGCACATCAGGGTCAATTCAGCTCAAGCTCCTCCTTTAATCAGCCTCTGTTAGAGCTAAGAAAATAGACTACTAGACTTACATAGCAATTTACGTAAAATATATGATTGTTTTAGTGATCATGTTGAGACATCTATCTGAGTCTGTCTTTGCTTTGCCAGGGATCGTCCCTTATTTAATCCTGTTTCAGTGAGGTTTTTATGAAATTTATTCAAACAAACTAAGGATTTTTCTGGTCTGTTTGTTTTGATTGAACAATGTTTCACTAGTGCTGTGTAAGTTACCGCATTTTCATTAGGGTATTATTAGTAAGTGTGTGTGTGTGTGTGTGTGTGTGTGTGTGTGTGTGTGTGTGTGTGTGTGTGTGTGTGGGTGGGTGGTGTGTGTGTGAGTGTGTGTGTGTGGGCACAGCTGTGAGGTAATATTTGCATTGTCCCAGAATGTTCTTACAGGCTCAAGGCCAGAACTGCTTTTACATTAAAGACCTGACCATTAGCTGGAATGGTGTCCACGCTCAAGCTAAATCCCAAAGAGAATCTTACAGGGTGTCGTTGGGGGAGAATTTAAAGGAAGGAGCCAATCGCATAGCTTCACAGAATATATAAAAATAAAGAATTATTATAAATATAAACAGTAAAATGGATAAAGGAAAATTAAAAATCCTTACCGGCCCAAGCCCTACACCAGCGGGGCTAGCGGTGCGGGCGCGAGATGCTGATCTCAACTCAGGAATGGAATCCCAATTGTATGGTTCTTTGACACTCAGTTCCCAACTGAGTGACCATGTAATGGCATAGGGGAAAGTCCAGAAATGCACGGTTCATTTATGCTTGCTTTTCTCTGGGCTACCGTGTGAGGGAGCGGGAAAAAAGGAACCACTGATGCGAACGGCGCTGAGGGAGAAACACTCTATCCGTAAACTGCAGCCACCCCCTCCCTTTACCTTGGGTCTGGACCCTACTGCCATCCCTCTACAAAGGAATGGTGTTACCTGCTGACCTTTGGGAGGAAGAGCGGTGTGTACCGGAAGAGTGATACCTCACATCCATCACGCTGGAGGATATCAGGTACCAGTACACACTGCAAAGACTTTGCCAGTGGAAAGCAATTGTTTCTCATGCCGCAGAGCAGGGTAGATGTGGGCATAGGTGTTCTAAAAACCCAACGATGGTGCAGCAATGAACACTGCTCCAACCAAACTATAAATAGGGCCAGAAGCAGGTGTTGCTGATTAACCTGCATCAGCCCTCATCCACAGAGAAGCGCCATAGCGTCTAATAGGCGCTGAGAGCCCAGCTGGTTGCTGCCACCCCTCCTCAGTATTGTGACTCCCCCTAGTGTCACAGCATGGAGGTGCAGGGCTTCTAATAGAAAGGCTTCAAATCTGTCACTCCAAGAGCCCATGATGTATCAGAGCTAATGCTAAGATAGTAACATCTCAATAATTATTTCACACTTGAAAATGCCCATCTTTGCAAAGACTCGTCATCTGTTACAATCAAATGTTTCACGTAAATCCTGTATTAGTTATTTGCATCTCATTTCTAGCCCTAAATCCCCAATTAAACATTAAAAGAGGCAGACATTCATCAGCCAATAACATCCAGGAAATTTGTGTGAATTCTAAGATTTGGTTTCGTCATACGAAACAGCACGCCCGCTGTTATTAGGAGTGGTGTGACAGCAGTGTAGGTGGAATGCGACGTTGTGGGGGTTGAGGCAAACTTAAGAAAGACTCCCCTTGCTGGGCTATTGTGGGCAGCCTTGACTGGCATAGTATTCTCAGGTGGGAGAAACAATGGTGCATGTTTAATGACAGGCCCAGTCTACCTTGTCGAAATGGTTTAATCGTGCGGAGTGTGGATTTTAAGCATCAAGTGGGTAGCGAAGGAATACTACCCAGAGCAAATTGAGAAAAAAGGGAGGCGTGTTGTGCATGGGGGCAGTATACGTTTAAATAGTCTGAGAGCAGCAACACCTCCTTTCTTTGTAAGCTTCTCTTGTGGATCTCTGATGTCGCCCTTATGTCCAAAACACTCCAGGGACTCCAAGTTATCTTAGTATAATCACAGAGGTCTGTCCTGAGCCACTCTCTTAATGAGTCACCAAGCCTCCGTCGAACGAAAAGGGAAGTCCAGATGCTCAGAAAGACAGTTTTGCATCCCGACTGAACACTTCTCCGCCTACAGCCATGCCTGCCGGACTGACACACTGTTATCACCCTGTCTCATACGAGCTCGTTAGCGGCGAGTCACGTGAGCCACGCTTCATGTTTTCACTTCAATTACAGCATTTAGCGAGAGAACTTTTGCTCTGCTGTCCAGCACTCAAAAGATTAAATCCAGGGCCACCATCTAGCGGGGGGTCAAGGCCATGCTCAAGGGCAGTTTCCAGTCCAAAAATGTTTCATCTGAGCTCAGCAGTTCAAAGTTAAGGTGTTTCCTTAAGGGAGACTGAAAGCGACCAGATTCAAAGCCTTTTAATTAGCAGTCTGGAGCTTTTATGAGCTGAGCTGGTAAAGGTTAAGGATCTTGCTCAAGGCTGCATGACAGAGTTGGGATTTGAACTCTGAATAGTGATTCTGAATCATAACCTGGTGGACCTGTGGCTTTAGAATTTGATCATATTTGTGCATTTCTTCTTTAGCTTGGAAAAATATGGAAATATTTCAGAAAAACCTTCAAGCTTGGTTCCTCTCGATGCTCAAAGGTCTCAGTGGTATGAGTGAATGGAGTCCACTGTTTGTTAGTAGATTGCAAGTTTAAATCCCATTCTGGCTAAAAGATTTTCACAGGGTACCGAATTAGTGCAGTTCTCATTCAAAAACGTCTCCCTTTTATAACTTTCGGCATGCCGAAAGAGAGCCCCGCCATGGCAGAGACACTACATCTGTAAGATTTCTGCATATGCTTGTCTCTTTATTTCTCTTTCTTCCTTCCCTGTACTGAGGCAGCACGTCGTAGGCAAGCGCTTATGTAATTCCCCCCGAAGCTCCTACTTGGTGATTAATATTTAAATCCCGATGCAGGCAGCCGTTTTGGATAGCTTTGAAAGCTTTTGAAAGAGATTGTTCAGACTGGATGAAATGGACTAAAGGACATTGTTTGTGGTAAACCTGTCATGGATTGTGTTTAGACTCAATCAAATTAATTTGTTCTATTCAAATTTAGCTGGTTATTTTCTTTCCTTTTTTGAATAAGATGCCAGAGTGTATGAGCCCATCCATCTATATATAACTGACACAACAGAGACAAACGAGCAATGTCAAAGCTTCCTTAATCGGAACACAACTTTTATTAGCAGGGATTTGATCTGTATTCAGTCGGAATGAACCAGGGATTTGGAGCCAGTATACAGCGTCCTGTCTCAGAGATTTCCAAAAGGACTTTTAATAAACTGTCTGACATTCTCTCACATTTACATTTATGTCATTCAGCAGATGCCCTATTCCAGAGCGACTTACATTTGAAACAATCTTGGAGCAAAAGGTCAAGGGTTCACATACCACCTCTACCAAGTTGCCACTGTTTGGTCCCTGAGCAGGGCCCTTAGCCCACCTAAGGGCCTTGCTCATAGACCCAACAGGGGCAACTTAGCAGAAGTGGGATTTCAACCCTTGATCCTTAGTCCAATCTTAACCACTAGGCTAGCACAGTGCCAAAACATAACCTGGGTCACTGGAAGTTATGTCATTTAGCAAATGCCCTTATCCAGAGTGACTTACAATTGATACAGTCTTACGGTCCAAGCAATTGTGGGTTAAGGGACTTACTCAGGGACGCAACAGTAGCAGTTTGGGATGTAGGTGGGATTTGAACCCTGGACCTTCTGGTTCACAGTCCAGTACCTTAACCTACCACAATCTAAACCACATCTATAGCCAAGTCCCAGTTTTTAGTTCCAGTCTCCGATTCTCCAAAAGGCTGGGGATCTTACGTGGTCATTATTGTCTGGACTCTAGTGCCATCCCTCTACAAAGGAGTGGTGTTACCTGCTGACCCTTGAGTGATAGAGCAGTGCGTAACAGAAGAGCGATACCTCGGATCCATCATGCTGGAGGATATCAGGCGCCTTGGTGCTAACTGGTACACACCACAAAAACACGGCCCCTTTGCCAGTGGAAAGCGATCGGTTCGCACGCTGCAGCAAAAGGCCAATGCAGGCATAGGTGTCCCACTGCTGTGCAGCATTCTCTGATTCTCCAAAGGTTGGGGATCCTACATGGTCACTATTGTAAATCTCACTAGATTCCTTTAGAGATAAATGTAGACCAGTAAAGAGAGAGAGAGAGAGAGAGCCCTACCTATCTTTTATCCACAATGTTCACTTCTATCTGTGTGACTTAAGACTTAAAATAATATATAACCTGGTCGATTTTATTGGACTTTAGATGTTGATTCTGACTGCCACCGAGATAAATGAGCCACTCAAGACACGTTTATGCATTTTAGCCATTACTGTGCCCCTGTCGATTTAAAAATAAAAGCACCATTTAGGTTGCCATATTAATTTTCCAGCCTGCCTGCTGCATTTGGAGGGAGCTGCTATGGCAGATTCACTTTGTCAGTATGACACACCGATTCCCCCAACGTGACGCCTCACCGTACGAGTGTCAGATGGCTTGACGTGTTTTAGAATTTGCTTCCAGGCAAATGTAATTTCGAGGTGTTTGTGGTTCTGCGTGTTCTTGTGTAACAAAGTGGCCTCATTACATCCGTCAGCTGTCCGTCACGTTGTCATAAATGCACGCTATGGGATAACATGCGGGCACAAGACTTGACAGTTGGCGCAAACGTAGCAGTGCATCTCGACTGGAATTGCTAGACATTAAAGGCCCAGTTTAACTCATGTGAAGCCGGTGGATCAGGTTACCAGGCTCTGTCTCAGGTCCAGAATACTGGATGTTAATAAAAGGGTGATGTTTGAAAATTGTGCGGCTGATTGGATGTGTACTTTTTGTGTTGCAGTGTTGTGAGAGAAAGCGAAAACCATTCTCGGTTCCAGACCCTTAAACATCTCCATCATCCCTTGAGCTTCGTTCATGCGACTCCCTGTACCGGACTCCACCATCAGAATGAACTGTGAGCAGGACTTTGGAGACGGGGGCATGAACGTCACTCTCACCCTCAGGTTGCTCATGCACGGCAAGGTATGCCTACGCTCACCTACAGCTTCGATCAGGTCCCACTGGCACAGATTTAGAATCTGAGTTTGCATTCAAGCAGGGCAACCAAAAAGCCCAGGGATCCTTATGCGTACAGACATGGTTCGAATTGATGCATATGACCAATGATCGTTAATCTTTATAATCTTTAGATAATGATGTATAATGTAGTATAATTGTTTGGATTTACATGAGTTAGACGGAACTATTAATGAGCAGGCTGAGAAGGATTTGGATAAAAGATAAATCAAGCTCTTATTAGTTCTTTCTTATTTTCTTCCCAAAGACGTTTGCTGGTGTTAAACTCTGCATTTTTCATTAAACACCATCAGAGCTTCATTCACGTATCTGTTAAGTCCAGCTCTTAAACTTAACAAAGCTGCTCTCTCTTTAACATTTCTGACTGATAAGATTAACATTAGGAGTTTTAGCTAAAACTGGCATTTATAATCACTAGTCCAATAACAAAAATTATAATGAGACTTTGTTTATAACACTGGGATCTCACTCCCATTTTCTTCTATTGGTAGAATATTGTGTCTTAATAACAGCCAACGTTATAATATCATATCATATCCGCTTTATTTACTGAATATGAATCAACTTTCCTTTTTAAAACTGTGTGTATAATAAACAGTTATAAGGAAATTCTGTTCCTTGAATGAAGCCTATAGTCTGATGATGACTGTTAGCAGCAGGATGCTGATAGAATGGAAATATTTTAGCTCACATAATTTTTTTTATTTCCGGCGTTAATGGAACTGTGGTATAATCACAATAATGCACTCATATTTTATAGCTTCAGTGTACTTTGGTAGATTTTGTTGTTGCATTATAATCAAATTAGGCAAGCCAGGCTTCATGTGTAGACTTAAAGCAGATGGTGGATGGATTTCTCCAATCAATACTGACATTTGGTTTGTTTCTTTTTGTCTTTCCACAGGAGGTCGGAAGCATCATAGGCAAGGTGAGCATCTCCATCTCTATTATTGTGTGCCTGTGCTTAGACTACACTGATCGTGTGAACTGTTAAGCTTCAGGAAAATGAGAAAGGCATGTAAGGCGTAATCATGTTTGTCTGTGGATATGTTGAGCAGCGATACAGTGTTTTTTGTGATGTTTATCCCTCAAGCAAGGGAGAGCAAATGGATTTTACAAAAGCAAAGCCAGTCCTTATTAAGGTGCAGTCTAACATGTGTATGTAGGCTTACTTCAGCTTTCAGATATGCACTATATAT
>JAVSBU010170789.1:0-12447 GCA_033118015.1 Loricariichthys derbyi
GATGGTTTGGACATGTCCAGAGGAGGGACAGTGGGTATATTGGTAGAAAGATGTTAGAAATGCAGTTGCCAGGAAAACGATGAAGAGGAAGAACAAAGAGGAGATATGCACTTAGAGAGGACATAGGATGTAGAGGACAGAGTGAGATGGAGGAGGCTGACTTGCTGTGGTGACCCCTGAAAAGGGAAAAGCTGAAAGATGAAGAAGAAGACATAAGATCAACAGTTCCTCATGACAAGCCACTCCTACACCAGAGACACCACAAGCATCTTACCTGGGCTGTGGAGAAAAATAACCGAACTGTTGCTTGAGTGGTCCAAAGTCCTCTTTTCAGATGAAAGTAAATTTAGCATGTTATTTGGCAATCAAGGTCCCAGAGTCTGGAGGAAAAGTGGAGAGGCACAAATTCCATGTTGCTTGAAGTCCATTATGAGGTTTCCACAGTCAGTGATGATTTGGGAAGCCATGTCATCTGCTGGTGTTGGTCAACTGTGTTTTCTGAGGTCCACAGTCAACACAGCCATCTAGCAGGAGATTTTAGAGCACTTCTTACTTCCTTTGGTTGACAAGCTTTTTGGAGATGCTGATTTCATTTTTCAGCAGGACCATGGTGTTACTATGCTTGATTGGCCAGCAAACTCACCTGATCATAGATTTTCTTGTCTGAAATTGGTATTGTCAAGAGGAAGATGAGACACCAGACCCAACAATGCAGGTGACCTGAAGGCTGACATCAAAGCAACCTGGGCTTCCATCACACCTGAGCAGAGCCACAGGCTCCATACCCTGCCACACTGATACAGTAATTCATGCAAAAGGAGGAAGAACCAAGTATTGAGTGCATAGAAATGAACATACTTTTCAGTAGCCTGACATTTCTGTGTAAAATATTTTTTATTGATCTTATGTAATATTCAAATTTTCTGATACAAAGAATTGTGGGTGTTCAGTATCTATAAGCCACAATCATCAAAATTTCAAGAATAACGGCGTGAAACATTTCACTCTGTGTCAAATGAATCTATAACCCCAACTCCAATGAAATAAACTTATAAATAAAGATAGACTATGGTGACTTGCAAATCCTTTTAAACCCATATTCAGTTGAATGTACTACAAAGACAAGATATGTAATATTCAAACAGATAAACTTTATTGTTTCTTTTGCAATTATTCACTCATTTCCAATTTGATGCCTGCAACACCTTCCAAAAAAAGTTGGGACAGAGGTAATTTAGGGCTAATAATAAGGTTAAAAAACTATATAATGATGTGAGTTCAAACAGGTGATGTCAACAGGTGATTATGATCATGATTTGGTACAAAAGCAGCATCCAAGAAAAGATATGATTTTGAAGAGCAGGAGATGGCAATGGCACAGGAAATGTGCGACAAAATTATTTAAATGTTTACAAACAATGTTCCTCAAAGAAAGATTCTAAGGAATTTGCGTATTCCTCCTTCTGCACTGTGTAACATTAAATAATCAAAGGAATCTTGAGGAATTAAAGTATGTAAAGGCCAAAGTTTAATCTGAATGATGTGATCTTCGATCTCTCAGAAAGCACTGCATCAAGAACCACCATTCAACAAAAGCTAATATACATGAGTAAGGGATTACTTTAGCAAACCTTTATTAAACACTACAATACGGAGTTACTTTCACAAATGACACTTAAAACTTTACTGTGCAAAAAAGAAACCTCATGTTAACCATATCCAAAAGCTCTGTTTTTATTCTGAGCTCAGAGGCATCTAGGATGGACCATCACACAGTGAAATGTTTTTTTTTTTTTTGATCAGATGAATCAGTATTACAGATTTTCTTTTTCTGGAAAAAATGGATGCCATATGATCTAGATCAAAGAAGAAAAGGATCATCCAGACTATTATCAGCAACAAGCCCAAATGACAGGGTCTATTATGGTATGGGGTTTGGTCAGGGTCCTTCATAAAGGTCATTTATACTTATGTGATGGCAGCATTAATGCAGAAAAGTACATTGAGATTTTAGAGCAACATATGCATTCAAGATGGGATCTTTTCAGGGACATCCATGCATTTTTCAACAAGACAATCCAAAATAAAACAATGCAAAACAAACCAAATTAGCAAAGGTTATGACTGAAATATGCAAATCTCTTCAACCTTTCTTTGTGGAACATTTCAATAATTTTCTTACACATTTCCTTTGCCATTTCCATCTCCTGCTCTTCAAAGTCTCAGCCTTTTGTACCAAATCATGATCAAAATCACCTGTTGACATTGCCCTGTTTGAAATCACATCATTATATAGTTTTTTTTAACCTTATTATTAGCCCTAAATTGCCACCGTCCCAACTTTTTTGGAACATGTTGGATATATTAAATTCAAAATGAATGAATATTTGCAAAAAAACAATAAAGTTTATATGTTTAAACAGTACATATCTTGTCTTTGTAGTGTATTCAACTGAATATGGGTTTAAAAAGGATTTGCAAATCGTCCTATTCTGTTTTTATTTATGATTTACCCAACATCCCAACTTAATTGGAATTGGGGTTGTATATTTGTTTAAATTTATTGTATACATTTTAGTTATGGCAAACTTAATGTAGCCCACTTACATGGACCACAAATTTATTGAAGTAATAAGAGTGAGCTACTATTTACTGTTATCGATCAGATATGAAAAGCATTTTCACAATTTTCAGTAGGGATGCACAAAAATGAAAATATTTTGCTAGAACTGAACAATGTGAAACATTTGGCCAAAGGCCAAATATCTAATGTTTTTTTCACAGGTTTTCATTAACTCTCACTTTTTGCCATTGCAAACATTAATTAGCCTAAATGTATTTTTGTCCTGCTTTTCAAATGAAAAGCAATTACAACAATGTCACTACTGATTTAAAATTAAGAGAAGCGCACAAAAAATAAATACATTTAAAAACGTGACAAGCTAAGCACAAACTTACTGACTTTGTGTTTAAATTCCTGGAATCCTCCAGATTTTGAATTAATAAGCATTTTATTCA
This sequence comes from Loricariichthys derbyi, assembly GCA_033118015.1. NCBI lineage: Eukaryota > Metazoa > Chordata > Actinopteri > Siluriformes > Loricariidae > Loricariichthys > Loricariichthys derbyi. The sequence goes on from JAVSBU010170789.1 coordinate 3,019, forward strand.
GCAAATAGAAAATAGAAAATTTTAATGTTCCTTTTTGTCAAGGCAGGATGAGGAAATTATCCAACTTTGCTCATAATACAAATAGCTTTAAAGAATAACAGAGGTACACTGAGGGAACAGATCCAGAGTTATTCTTAGTAAAACATAAAACTTATAAATGTTCATTTGTAGTTACTGATATGTATTTTTATTTTAAAGTGTGTAAATGAGTATCAATTTTAAATGCAATTTTATATGGAAGACAAAAAATAAAATAAATTGGTTGAATTACATTGTATATGTTGTTCTGTGTTTCAGGTGTTAAATATGAAATATGTATGTGATTATGTAAATGTACTTTTTCCTAAATTTCACATATTAATACATTGATTCTTGCTAGTTTTAATCAATTACTTTACGTCCATTTACCACATCATCCAAAAAGAAGAATTAAGGAATATTAAAATGAATCAAACAGCAAACACTGGAATCCAGATCTGTAAAGCTTCACGAGCATTCAGGCAACGGTGTTCATGCCACATGTATACACTGTGACACAATCAGTAACACAGCAAGACCAACTCATTAATAAGTCTGAGGGTAAACTAAAATGTCATTGTTTAGTATAAATTATTATGTCTTTTCACTTATTTGGCCGAGAACCGAAAGTGCCTTTTTTTGTGATTTGCCCTAATTTTCAGTGTTGAACTCTTACCATAATACATTAATCACTTTATAAAATTTTAGTTAAAAAAGTCATGCAGCTAAGGGTTGTGGTGGGTCCAAAGTCTATCCCAGAAACACTGGACTTGAGCGAGGAAAGACCTTATGCAGGCTACTACACTCACTTACCATCACTATCTCTGAAAAGATAACAGAAGTTAACATTAGTTGAGTTATGGGTTATACAGTGCCTTGCAAAACTTTTCCAAAACTTTTCCCTCAAACCTTTCCACATTTTTTTCATGTTACACCCACAAACAAAGCATTTTATTGGGATTTTATGTTAAAACCCAACACAAAGTGGGAAGTATGTATGAAGTGAAAAGTAAATTATAAGTTTTTCACATTTTCTAATAAATACAAATCTGAAAAGTGTGCCACGCATTTGTATTCCACCCCTGTACTGTACTGTAAACCTCCCAGACAAGGAGAGTACTAACTAGAGAAGCAGCCAAGGAACCCATGGTCACTCTGGAGGAGTTGAAAGATCCACAACTGAGGTGGGAGCACCTTTACACAGGACATCTATTAGTCATGAACTTCACAAATCTGGCCTTTAAGGAAGAGTGGCAATAATCAAGATTACAGGTGTTTTGCTGATTGGATTAGGCATTGCTCTGGTGTATCGGGAAATTCAAGGAAGGGGGACAGCTGTCCAAGGCCTCTTAAAAGCTGCCTGACATGACGCGGTGGGCAGAGCCGTCAGCACTCAGACTGTGACTTTAAACCACGATACGGGCAACATCTTGGAGAAGCTGGCTGCTTTGCAAAGGCAAAATTCTATATAAAATACATACTGAGAAATGTTAAAATATCAACCTTAAGATGTTTACCTTTCATACCCCTGCTAAAAGAACAGCAAAAACCAGTGTGGCCACGCAAGTCTGATATTCCATGCTGGTCCAAGTTGGTTTATTCTGGTCTGGTGCCAATTTAGCTGGTGAACACACTTGGTTAAGCTAATTGACCAACATGCCAGATGTTGGTGTTTGCTGTTTTTTATAGCAGGGATGAATTGCAATCACTCTATACATGATACCAAGCAGGAGATGTTTCATTATATGGATAGTTATATTTCATATCTGGTTTTAGTAAAGTAAGAAAAGTTAGTAATAAGTTGGTTAAGTAAAAAGAGAGCTAAGGACACACCTAGAAACTGTTGTGAATATTGGATACATTTTAAATGACATAACGTGTTCTACCAGAGAAAGATCACAGTATAAAATAAGTACTCTCCCATTCTTATTTTAAGAGTTAAATGAGGAAAATCTATAGGCTTTCTCATTTAGGGCCATGAGGCCAGATGTTTGAATCATGCTTGATGAACATGCTCTTGAAAAATGTATGAATTACTGCATCAGTACGGCGTGGCATGGAGTCGATCAGCCTGTGGCTCTGCTCAGGTGTAGTGGAAGCTCAGGTTGCTTTGATATCAGCCTTCAGGTCACCTGCATTGTTGGGTCTGGTGTCTCATCTTCCTCTTGACAATACAACATAGATTCTCTATGGGGTTCAGATCAGGCGAGTGTTGGCCAATCAAGCACAGTAACACCATGGTCATTAAACCAGCTTTTGGTACCTTTGGCAGTGTGAGCAGGTGCCAAGTCCTGCTGGGAAATGAAATCAATTTCTCCATAAATCTTGTCAGCAGAAGGAAGCAAAAAGTTCTTAAAAATTCCTGGTCGATGGCTGTGTTCAAGAGTGGCTTGACACAAGGCATGAAACATTTGTAGCCCATGTCTAGGATTCATGTGTACAGAGTCACTCTTGATGCTCTCGTGATCTTATGTAACATCCTCATTTTTTCTGAGACACTGAATTTTGGAATTTCATTATCTGTAAACCACAATAATCAAAATTTCAACAAATAAAGACTTGAAATATTTCACTCTATGTCTAATGAATCTATATAATATATGGGTTTCACATTCTGAAATGAGTGACAAAAATATTGAACATTTTCATATTATCATTTTTTTAAGATGTACCTGTATACAATGATAATAACATCAGTCATGAGCACAATAGATAACATTAGTTGAACTCTGAGGATTTTAGCCACATTCTAAAAGTGAGAAAATCCCAGGATGTCATGAATGCAAGATGGCTCTCAAGTAACCTTACTTTCAAGTCCTCTTTAGAGGTTAAAGATCATTACGACATAGTGGCATTCACGCACTTTCATTTCGTAAGTGCGATTGTTCCTACAGGCTGCGTTTGTGCTCACATGAAATTGCAAAAGACCAACATGCACATGCATATCTCTAGAACTGAACAAAACCAACATATGTTGTGTTTCGGAAGCTGATATGCTGGTCAATCTATGTTACCAGGTGCAAGTTCTCCAAATAAATCAGCAACAACCTGTGACTGCAACACAAAAGTCACTTGGCCTGCAGACTGACCATCCAAAACACAACACATTCCTCTTTACTGGGATTAACAGATAGCGTAGCAGTGATATGGATTTACGTTCACATTTATAGCACTTAACAGACAACCTTATCCAGAGTGACTTACACATGATATTCTTACAATCCAAGCAATTAGGTTAAGGGCCTTGCTCAAGGACCCAACAGTGGCAGGTTGGCAGAGGTGAGATTTGAACCCTGGATCTTCTGGTCCATAGTCTAACACCTTAACTGCTACCACAGCATTGCAGTTTATGATAGCTAACTGTTTGAATTTAAGTCCATGGTAGCAAATACTGATACTCAAAAAGCTTTCCACCCAGCATTACTACGTTTTTTAACTTAAGTTTTCTCACCTTATTTTATCCTACTCTATTTTTATTTATTGTAATAACTATTTCAAATATTTTATTCCACCCTTTTAATTTTTGTTCTCCTTATTAATATTACTATTGAAGTTAAAATGTAACTCATTTATTTGACTGTAATATCATGATTCTCTGTGGCCGTGCTTTGGTAATGTGTTTTTATTTGACATAGCAATAAAGCACCTTTTGAATAGCGAATCTTGAATCATCCGCGTTTAAACATGAATGCGCCTGTATGCATAGCATTACGGTATTTCGCTGCTCAATGTAAACGAACGCTGCATAAGCAAAGAGAAACGGGCACTTTCATATTTTTGAACAGTTTTATAGTAGACATGAACTTTTACATCATTTATAAATACAAAATGTAGATTGTACTATTGAACTAGTTTACTTACCTCAATCATTACATTGAACAAAATGTGATATATTTAAACAGCTTACTATGTACTTAAACAAAGATTATCTCTAATGCAATTTTGATATTGTGACATCAGTCATATTGGACATATTGATTACCCAGTATGCACCACGCCGGTTAAGCATGTTGCTGTTGCCCTGTTTTTATGTGTTCCATTTATGTCATGATGTTCTATATTTTGCCAATAATGTTCTATGTGTTGCTTATAATTGTTATAGTTAGGATGAATGTTAGTGTAATGGTTTAATGTGTGTTCACCATGTTCGTGTTTGCTAAGGGGATTAATGGGTCCTCAAAGTCCACCATTTCCTGGCATGCTGAGAGTTGGTGTAAAAATTAGAATATCATGAGGAAGTTCAATATTTTTGTCACTCATTTCAAAAAGTGTAACCCATATATTTTTATAAACTTACTACACATAGAGTGAAATTTTGATGATTGTGGCTTACAGATAATGAAAACCCAAAATTCTCAGAAAGGTAGAATATCAAATAAGATCAAGACAGCATCAACAGTCTACACACAGACTACAAATGTCACATTCCTCGTCTCAAGCCGCTCCTGAAGCAGAGACATCAGAAGTCTTACCTGGGCTGTGGAGAAAAAGAACTGGACTGTTGCTCAGTGGACCAAAGTCCTCTTTTCAGATGAAAGTAAATTTTGCATGTCATTTGGAAATCAAGGACCCATAGTGTGGAGGAAGAGTGGAGAGGCACAGAATTCACATTGCTTGAAGTCTACTATGAAGTTTCCATAGTCAGTGATGATTTGGGGAGCCATGCTGGTGTTGGTCCACTGTGTTTTCTGAAGTCCACAGTCAAAACAACCATCTACTAGAAATTTTTGAGCACTTCATGCTTCTTTCTGCTGACAAGCTTTATGGAGATGCTGATTTCATTTCCCAGTAAGACTGCCACACTACCACAGGTAACAAAAGCTGCTTCAATAACCATGGTATTACTACTACTACTAATAATAATACATTTCATTTATGGGCACCTTTCAAAACACTCAAGGACACCTTACAAAACATAAACACATTTGAGTACACCTTACAAAACACAAACACATTTGAGTACAAATTACAAAACACAAACACATTTGAGTACAAATTACAGATAAGATAGTTTGATGAAATATGTTTTAAGGGATGCTCTGAAAGTACAAAATGACTGATTGGTGCGAATGTCAGATGGAAGAGAGTTCCAGAAATGTGGGGCTGAGTAGCTGAACACTCAAACCCCTATAATAGACAGATGGACCTGAGGATAACTGAGAAGCAGAGGAAGATTTGAGAGTATGACAAGGAGTGTAGAGAAGGAGAAGATAAGAGAGATATGAAGGCGCTAAATCATGGAGAGCTTTAAATGTAAGGAGGATGATTTTGAATTGTATGCGATAGGAAGTTGCTTTAGAATTGGAGTTATGTGTTGAGTAGACGGAGTTCTAGAAATAATGCAAGCAGCAGAGTTCTAAACCAACTGAAGTTTATGTAAAGTTTTGTGAGGTAAGCCAAAAAGAAGAGAGTTGCAATAATCAATTCTGGATGTGACTAGGCCTTGAGCAAGAACAGCAGCTGAATTTGGAGAAAGAACTGGACGTAAGCAATTTATGTTGCATAAATGGAAATAGACTGATCTTGTGATATTATTATTTTTGTGCATGAAATGAAAGATTGTTATCTGTTACCTAAACTTTTAACCTGAGTGGAGAGAGAAATACTGTATCTGAGTTCTCAATCATCAATGAGAATGTGTTTGATTTAACAAGAGGAGATGGTGTACCAATAAGAATAATTTTAGGAAATTGTATGAGAACCATGTTCTTATTTCAGGTAGGCAATCAGAGATAGATGGAGGAGGAAGAGTATCTGTGGGCACAGTGGACAGGTATAGCTGGGTGTCATCTGCGTAACAGGGAAATTGAATATCATGCTTCCTCAAGAAATGCCCAATAAATTACAGTATTGCCAATAAATTTAGTAAATTATAAATATAGTAAGGATCCCAGGACAGAGCCCTGAGGAACACTCTTAGTAACAGGAGATGGCTGTGAGTGGAAGTTTGGAAGCACACGTCCAGAAAGGTATGAGGAAAACCAACCTAGCACATTATCACTGAGACCAATACATGATAAGAGATCTAACAGGATAGAGTGATAGATGGTATCAAAAGCTGCAGTTAAATCAAGTTGGAAAAGAAGGTTTAATAGTCCAGAATCAGAAGCAATTAAAAGGTCATTGGTGACAAGAGCTATCTCAGTACTATGGAGAGGACAGAACCCTGACTGAAATGTTTCGTAAGACTGCTGTCTTAAGGGCAGGAGAAACTGAACTAGATAAGAGACATGAATGGATAATGCCAGTGGTAGGAGAATAAAGAAAAGTACTGCATGTTTTGAAAAGCTTAGTAAGAAGAGGATCAAGTGAACACATTGATGATTTAGATTTCTGAATTATGGCGGGTACCATATTTCAGTAACAGTAGAACATTTGAAGCTAGGGAAGAAGAATGTGGTGGCAGAGGAGATTCATAGTGGGGAGTTGAAAGGGTAGTAGTAGTGGAAGATGAAAGCTGATAAATATTAGATATTTTAGCATTTCAAAACTGCACAAATCTATTGCAAAGAGTAGTAGAGCACATATGAGTTTGATAGACATCAGGAAGTTTTAAAATGCTATTGTCACGCCCGGGGGATTTGAACATAAGAGGACCCATACGCAGGACAGTGAAACTCAAAAGGGTGCTTTATTAAACAAAAATAGAATCTCAAACCACACTCAAACAGAAACACAGCCAAACCGACTGATCCCCAGGAACCGGTGCGAACCGGGATGCATGATGCCGTGAGCACACATCCCCTAACCAGGCCCGTCAGGGAGAAGCCCCGGGCAGCCCCAGGCCGGAGGACACCGCTCAACGGTGGACTGGCGCTGCTGGGAACACTACCCCTGGTGCTTTACTGGTACCCCCGTAGGGATCTTCCCAACCATACGGCACCGCTGGCCACGTCCCGCGTGGACGTGTGAGGGGACCCGTCCGCTGACTCCCGCCAGCTGTCCACTGGAGCCTGGTGCCTCCAGAACACATGGGCACTAGATATGTCCCTGCTCTGTCTATAGCAGCCTAACATACCTCGGGGCTCCTGCAGCCTACTCCACTTGCCCTCTACCAAGAGCACGTGGTACCTTCTTCCCTAGAGTGAACTTACAGGGGCCGGGACGTGCCTCACCAAACCCAACCTAGCTACTCCCGCTAGGTTGCTAAACCAAACCGTAGGAATACCCCTACTACCGTACTAGCCCCATGTTGGGATGCATCCCTAGTTACACCAGAGCGCGCCACCCATAAGATCCAGAATACGAGCGGCGCGCCGTCGTGACGTGATGGGCTTCAGCAAGCCAAAATGCCGCTTGTATTCCTTCTCTTCTTCGGGTCCTTTATACCATGGATATCAGCTGTATCTAATTACCGCAGTGTTGTGGGTAATACTCCCTCCTCCAGCGGCACGGTAACCGTATGCCACGACGAAGAAGACCCCTTGTCGTGACAGCTATTGACTTTAGAGAAGAGGGCGCGAGTGTTCCCCTCGGCAGATCCAATGAGTGATGTGTAATATGATTATTTGCTGCAAGGATAACATCCTTTTACTGAAAGAGATGGTTGTGAAACATGTGCTTGTGAATTGTTAGTTCAGTTTTCTTGTATAGATGCTCAAAATGACGATTCTTTGTTTTGAGCTGGTGAAGTTCAACAGCATACCATGGGGCAGAGTGAGTAAAATGAATAGTTCGAGTTTTGATGGGAGCAAACCTGTCAAGAATATTATCACGGTCATTATTGTAGTAATTGAAAAGGTACAGTGCAGAATTTAAACTACCATTTCAACTGAGAGCAGTGATTTAATTTTGAAGAGTGATAGCGCCAAGTTTTTAATAATGGTTTTTGACATGGGTAGCATTGAATGATATAAGCTTGTGGTCAGATATTAGCAAATCAGATGCTCCACAGTTTAGTGTGACTACACCTGAACAGCAGATAATATCCAGTATATGTCCTTTACAGTGAGTGGGGAAATCAATATACTGGTGAAGGCCATAACTGTGCAGGCATGACAGGAACTGGTTCATGAGTGGATTGTTATTGTCGTCTAAGTGAATATTAAAGTCTCCCAGTGGTGTTATGTTAGGTGACATTGAGCAGTTATGTGAGAAGAGCAGAGAATTAGAATTCATTCAGGAAGTTGGTGTTAGGTTGTGGTGGTCTGTAGATTGTTAACAACTGATAACAACTGATAACAATCATAGTACTTGATTGGCCAGCAAACTCACAATACAATCTATGTTGTATTTGTCAAGAGGAAGATGAAAGAGACCAGACCCAACAATGCAGGTGGCCTGAAGGCTGCAATCAAAACAACCTGGGCTTCAGTGGCAAGACCGTACATTTCACACCTAGGCCTTCAGTAGTGCTTCGTCTGAATCAACTCGCCCCTCAAAAACTAATTTATGGTTATAAAAACCATCTTAATATGCAGTAATTCACAATCCACAATTAACTAAATTTTAAGAAATAATGGCTTGGAATGTTTCACTTTGTGTGTAATGACCCTATATACTATAATATATGGGTTTCAACTTGCTGAAATGAGTGACAAATAATATTGAACTTTTTCATGATATTCTACTTTTTTAAGATGTACCTGTTCTCTGGAGTTGAAAAAATCTCCTGTTAACTGAGTGGTGGCCCTTATCTATCACTAGGTCCACTTTGAAAATATTCTATTATATCTGTTTTTTAGTATCGTTAATGGTGTTTAAATGCCCATTTTCTTCAAAGAAAGTACTTACCTGTTTCTCTAAACGATTCTTTAATGCAATTCCACTATCACTCGAGGGGTAGCATTTGCTACACTACAATTTGAGCAGATTCTAATGTTGTCTATTTTTTTTTTTAAGTTGGGCTAATGTGGTACCATAATGGAAAAACAATTTTGCTACCACCCAGTGGGGTTGGCCCCTAGGTTTGAACAGATTCTACTGTACCATTTTTCATAAATACACATTCATCCTACCTTTAGGTGAACTAATATAGGCTACTAATTTCATATAGGTTATATAGGTTGGTTACGGTATGGGTTTCATAAACCTCCCATAATGCCAAAACAATTTCACTACTACATAAATGACAGTTTTATCAATCACCAGTGTAAGGTTGGGCAGGTTTCACTGTACCATTTGTTCATAAATCAATTTTAAAATCCTAATATTGTTAATGGGCTAAGAAACCATATGGTCAATGATTTCTAATAATGAATGATGAATTTTCTCATAATGCCAAAACAATTCCACTGCCAACTAAGAATGGTAACCACTTAGAACAGGGGAAGCAGTGGATTTGTTAATATACTCAATTTAAATTTGTACTACCTTTATTTACATATAGTATACACACATACAGTGGGTACAGAAAGTATTCAGACCCCTTTAAATCTTTCACTCTTTGTTTCATAGAAGCCATTTGCTAAA
>JAVSBU010171000.1:0-12445 GCA_033118015.1 Loricariichthys derbyi
TTGATGGAAAGATAATTTCTGAATGGATTGTTGCCGTGCGCAGAAGAATTAACCCTATATGCCCGCACAATGCATAATAAACACACGTATTCTTTGTTAAATATCTCCGGCATCATAAATCGCAGCAGGATCAACCATATGTCCTTGGAAAGAGCAAAATCAACACTATGCACCAATGTGCGTCTGGGCACTTCAGGATCGACTGCAAGGCTCGTCAGAGTAAGATTCGGGCTCCAACTCCAGGAAAGTGTGGTGAGTGTACCCACAGAGGAGTTGGTTAGAAAATCTTTCTTTATACCAGTGAGAATCTACTGTGCATCTGTGTGCTTTTTATTTCTAGCCCTCATCGACTCCAGAGCGGAGGGGAACTTCATCTCCCAGGAGGTCATCCGATGACTGCACATCCACACCGAAACATTAGAGCGGAGGATGGAGGTGGCAGCGGTCAATGGAGCTCTGCTGACCCAGGAAGGGATCACCCAGATCACCGCACCCATTCATCTGGAGGCCAGCGCCTGCCACAGCGAGAACATTCAGCTCTTCGTTTTCAAGCACTCAGAATTCGCCATCATCCTGGGTCTTCCCTGGCTGCAGCGCCACAATCCTAGCATTTTCTGAAGGGACCAGGAGATCCTCAGCTGGTCTAGCTCATGCCACTCTACATGTCTCAGACAGGCGAGACTACGAGTCAATGCCACGTGCACCGAGATCTCAATGGACTCCGTGGGACCTACGATTCCAGCTGAGTACCAGTACCTCCAGGAGGTATTTAGTAAGTCCCATGCCACTTCACTGCCACCCCACAGACCTTACAACTGTGCCATAAGCACGTATTTACCCTCTATCGTGGCAGGAGGAGTCAGCCATATCCAAATACGTGGACGAGGTCCTGAAGCAGGGGTTCATTCGTCCATCCAGGTCCCCAGTAGCGGCAGGATTCTTCTTCGTCAATAAGAAGGATGGAACCCTCTGTCCATGCATCGACTACCAGGGCACTAATAATATTTCTCGCAAGTATCGTTACTTTGCCATTAGTTCCGGCTGCTCTGGAGCAACTGAGAGGGGCGAGGTTCTTCACTAAACCCGACCTCCATAGTGCATATAACCTAATTAGGATCAGAAAGGGGGACGAGTGGAAGACCGCATTTATCACCAACCAGGGCCACTATGAGTACCTGGTTATGCCCTTTGGGTTATCAGTAGCCCCGTCCGTGTTTCAATCGTTTATCAACGATGTGCTCAGGGACATGCTGGACAGGTTTGTGATTGCCTATATAGACGATATTTTCATTTATTCCTCCGACCTTCAGAGCCTTCATGTTCGCATGGTGCTTAGGAGACTGCTACAGAATAATTTATTTGTTAAAGCTGACAAGTGAGAGTTTCATACCCAATCCATCTCTATTTTAGGGTACCATATCAGCCCTGGGGGCATTCTTATGGAGAATCAGAAGGTGGAGGCTGTTACCAAGTGGCCCACTCCTGTGTCTGTGAAGGACCTACAATGGTTCCTGGGGTTTGCGAACTTTTACCGCTGCTTCATACGCAAATACATTCTGGTGGCAGCTCCATTAACGGCTCTTCTACAGGGTAACCCACATAAGCTGAGGTGGTACTCTCAGGCCGAAACTACCTTCAGAGCCCTCAAGCAAGCATTCACCATGGTTCCCATCCTCCACCACTCCGATTCTGAACGCCCTTTCATCGTCGAGGTGGACGCCTCTGAGGTTGGAGTAGGGACAATACTTTCTCAGCACCAAGGTAAGCCAGAGAAGCTATATCCCATTGCCTTCTTTTCCCGCAAGTTGTCCCCAGCCAAGCTTAATAATGGCATTGGGGACAGGGAGCTGCTTGCCATTAAATTGGCCCTAGAGCAGTGGCACCACTGGCTCGAGGGTGCCAGGTTCCCATTCATGGTCTTAACTGATCACAAGAATCTGGAATACCTCAAAAGTGCCAAGAGACTCAGGTCTCATCAGGCTTGCTGATCGCTTTTCTTTGCCCGATTCTATTTTAACTTAACTTATTGGACTGGGTCTAAGAATGAGAAAGTGGATGCTCTTTCTAGATACTATCAGGAGGAGAGGGAATCTGAACTCTACAAGCTCCCTGAGCCCATATTACCCAACTCTATCTTTGTCAGCGCCATACAGTGGAACCTAGACCGACGGATCGCCAAGTCCCTAAGGGAGCAGCCTTTGCCATTGTCCCAAGGACAAATTATATGTTTATTCTCCTCACCGCGTGGCTCTAATCACTTGGGCCCACTCTTCAGTAGCTGCAGGCCATCCAGGAGAAGCACACATTCAGCAGCTGATTGGTCATCGCTATTGGTGGGAATCTATGCACAAAGACATTCACAAATTTGTAGCATTTTGCTCAGTCTGTGCCCAGAACAAAACTCCCAAGACCCTGCCTGAGGGTAAGCTTCATCCACTTCCCATCATGTCACGCCCTTGGTCGCACATCGTGGTCGATTTTGTAACTGATCTTACTGAGTCGGAGGGATTTTCCACGATCATCACTTTTATGGACCGATTTTCCAAGGCTGTAAGGTTCATCCCCTATAAAGGTCTACCACTGGCGTGGGAGATGGCCCAGGTGTTGTATGAACAAATTTTTCATAATTTCGGTATCCCAGAAGAAATTGTGTCTGACAGGGGTTCTCAGTTTACCTCCAGTGTTTGGTCGGCATTCTGTGAACAGCTGGGGGTCATGATTAACCTGACGTCTGGCTACCACCCCCAGTTCAACGGCCAGTGCAAGAGGGCAAACCAGAAGGTGAGCAAATTCTTGAGAATTTTTTCTAGTATTAATCAAAGTTATTGAGCTAAGTATTTAATATGGGCAGTATTTAAATTGCCCAGAAGTCTCTGCATAGTGCCTCCACAGGAATCATCCCCTTCCAACGTATCCTCGGCTTCCAACCCCCTCTTGCACCATGGTCAGGGGTGGTCACCGACATCCTGGTTGTGGATGAGTGGATACAGAGCGAGCAAATTTGGGAGCAGACTCATAAACACATTGAGAGGACTGTGGAGAAGCAGAAAGCGCAGGTGGACCGCCATAGGTTCGACAACCCAGCTTTTCAATGTGGCGATAGAGTCTGGCTCTCCACCCGGGATTTTAGGCTCAGGGAGGGAAAATGGAAACTCAGAGCTAAGTATTTGGGCCCTTTTATTATTATCAAAAAAAAATCAATGACGTTACATTTAAGCTCAATTTGCCACCCGAGTACCGGGTATCAAATGCTTTCCATGTTTCCCTCCTTAAGTGAGTCACCCTGGGCCACTTGGACAAGTTCTCACCTGGAGAGATGCCGCCACCTCCCCTGGACCAGGAGGGCAGCCCTGTTTATACCGTACGCCAGATATTGGACTCCAGAATATCAAGGGGGCCAAATCCAATACCTTATCGATTGGGAGGGCTACGGTCCCAAGAAGCGGAGCTGGGTCTCGGCTAGAGACGTTCTGGATCCCGGTCTGGTCACCAACTTTCACGTCTGTCATCCCGAGAGGCCTGCCCCCCGCCCGAGAGGGCGACCTCAGGGCTCCTCCAGGAGAGGTTTGGCAGAAGTGGGCGGTGTTCATCATGGGCGGCCTCGCTCCTTTACGGTCACAGACTTTTTGAGGAGGAGTACTGTCACACAACGCTCCAAGCTTTCCAGGTGATCACAGGTGAACTGCAATTCCCATCATACCCTGCCAGGAGGTGTCAGCGTATCACAGGAGATTGGCTTAATCAACAAATGAGTCTCACCTAAGTATTGAGACTCGTTTGATATTTAAGCTCTGCTCTCCCATGCCTCTTCGTGAAGTATTGCCTGTGCCTTACTGAGCGTTTTGTTACAATTGCTATTTTGGATTTTGACCTACTTGCTTGCCTTTTTGACTCTGCCTCTTGCCTCTCCTCATTGCTCTGTTTGCCAGTATTTACCTTACCTTGTTTGACTACGATTTAGCTTAGTCCTGTATGTTATATGTAGTTTTTTGTTTGGTTTGCGTCTCGTTCTCGGTTGTCTGTGCTGTATGACATTTGTATAAATAAACCTTTCTTTATACTTCCACGTTAATTTGTGCCATGAAGCGGTCACAAGAGGAATGGGGAAAGAACCATTCCCTGTGGTGCTCCAACAATGCTGACCAAATACTCAGACCTACTGGATCCCAGCTGCACATACTAGGGTCGTTCAGACAGGTAGTCCATGACCCAGACAACAGTGGATCTATCCACCTGCATTCTAAGTATTAGAGGTTGATGGTGTTGAATGCGCTTGAGAAGTCAAAGAAAGTGATTCTCACAGTGGAGTTGCTGTTGTTGTCCAGGTGTGCATATGCCTTCTGCAGTAGGTAGATGACTGCATCATCCACACTAACCTGTTTCTGATATGCAAACTGCAGGGGATCTAGAAAAGTGCTTACTCATGGTCTGAGGTAAGTCAGCACAATTCTTTCCAGGACCTTGATGACATGCAATGTATGGGCCACAGGTCTAAAGTTGTTCAAGGAGATGGTCATGGTGGCTTTTTTGGTATGGGAACCAGGCATGATGTCTTCCACAGCGCAGGTACCCTCTGTTGCTGTATTCTCAGGTTAAAGAGGTGCTGAAATATTTCACAGAGCTGAGCACCACAGACTTTCAGAACCCTTGTGTTGATGTTGTCAGGTCCTGATGCTTTGCCCAGCCTCAGTTTCTACAGTTGCTTCTTCACCTGGCCAGTTGTCAACACTAAGTGAGTGGATGGTGTCTCTATTGTTTGTGGTGATTGCTGTGATGGATGAGTTGATTTTTGTGAGGCAAAAGTGCACTGAAAAGGTCCCACTGCCTGTTAAGGGCATGATGGGAGGCACTGTGTGAGTGTGGCTTATATAGCATCTGGAACAGGTGCCTCTCGGTGGAACAAAAATGGAACACAAACCTCCTCCAGTAACTGGATGAGATGGTTCTCTTCCAATCACCCAAACTCCAGTGAAAGCTTGATTATATTAACAATTAATCTATTCTTTAGTTTTATTTTATTTTCAGTAGTTTATATTTTCTTTTCCCTCACCATATTTCTCTTATCTTTTCACTGTTTATAGCTCTCTATACTGTGCTAACCTATGAGCTAACATATGTGACTCTGGCTTCTGAACAATGTAGTTCCCAAGGTTGCCATCTATGATTGTAAATACCACCTATTTGAACTCTGGTGGTGCCTCCTGATGCTGCTGGGGCTCTAACAGTTTCAAGGAACAAGGTGTTATATAAGGTTGTTAATAATTCCACTTAATGCAGGAACAACCTTAGACAGGGCATCAATCAATTGTAGGGCAAATACACTCACACACTCATACACACACTAAGGGTACTTTGGAGACACCAATTAGCTAACACACTTGTCTTTAGAATGTAGGAAGAAATTTGAGTACCCGAAGAAAACCCACATGGACACAGGGAGATCATGGAAACTCCACACAGGTGGACCCTGGGTTTGGGATCGAGCCAGGGATCTCAGAGGAGTGAGTCGGCATTGCTACTACTGCACCAACATGCTTCCTATTGGTTATGGTGGGATTTTTTTTTTAACACAAGACAAGAAAATCTGTTGCAGACACTCAAAGTCAAATTTATTTGTTCAGCAATTTTTACAATGGAGTATTGTCTCAAAGCAGCTTTACAACTTATGTAATTCTCAATTTGAGCAAAAGTGGCAAGGAAAAACTCCCTAATTGTTAAATGGAAGAAACCTTGGGAGGACCAAGACTCAAAAAGGGACCCATCCTCCTTGTGCTTAAAGGTATATGTACAGTAGGTTTACAGAAATACCTTAAACAAAACAAACTGTGACAGCATGATGGCACGCGGAAGTACAAAGAAACATTTTATTTACACAAACAACGCACTGAACAGACAACCGAGACATGGGATGCAAACGGAAAAAAAAACACTACAAAGAACATACAGGGCTAGACTAAATTGTAGTGAACAGGCAAGGGTAATAACCGGCAAATACAGCAATATAGAGCAGAGTTGATAAGGCAAGCACAAAGGTCAAAAATCTAAAATAGCAATCAAAGATAAATACTCGGTAAGGCACACTGAATAGAGGCAATACTTCGTGACACAGCACAGGAGGCCAAAATTTAAGTAGCAAACGATTCTCAACATTCAGGTGAGACTCGTTTGGTGATTAAGCTGGTCTCCTGTGAGACGCTGATGCCTCCCGGTGGTGCATGCTGGGAATTGCAGTTCCCATGGGAGTGCCTGGAAGGGTGCCTGGAAGGGTGTGAAAGTCGGCAACCAGACTGGTGTCCAGGACATCCTTAGCCGGGACCCAGCTCCGCTCCTCAGGACCGTAGCCCTCCCAATCGATGAGGTACAGGATTCAACACCCTTGCCTTTTGGAGTCCAATATCTGGCGTACGATATAAACAGGGGTGCCCTCCAGGTCCAGGGGAAGTGGTGGCTTCCCTCTGGGCAACAACTCATCCAAGGGGCCCGAGGTGACTGGCTTAAGGAGGGAAACGTGGAAAGCATTAGAGACCCGATATTCGGGTGGCAGATTAAGCTTAAACGTAACGTCATTAATTTTCTTCATAATTACAAAAGGACCCAAATACTTAACTCCAAGTTTCCGTTTTCCCTCCCTGAGCCTAAAGTCCCAGGTGGAGAGCCAGACTCTGTCGCCACATTGAAAGGATGGGTTGTCGGACCTACGGCGGTCCGCCTGAGCTTTATGCCTCTCCACTGCCCTTTCAATATGCCTATGCGCCTGCTCCCAGACCTACTCGCACCTTTGCATCCATTAATCCACCGCCGGGAGGTCGGTAGCCACCCCCGCCCATGGTGCGAGAGGGGGTTAGAAGCCGAGGATGCATTGAAAAGTGGTGATTCCTGTGGAAGCACTACGTAGGGAGTTTTGGGCAATCTCTGCCCATATTAAGTATTTAGACCAATCATTTTAATTATTGCTATCATTTTGATTATTCATGGTTCGACCTCTCGCACTGGCTGTTGGACTGGGGGTGGTAGCCAGGCGTCAAGTTGATCATGACCCCCAGGTGTTCACAGAAAGCCGACCAAACCCTGGAGGTAAACTGAGAACCTTGGTCTGACACAATCTCCTCGGGGATACCAAAATTATGAAAAATTTGTTCGTACAGTACCTGGGCTGTCTCCCACGCCATGGGTAGACCTTTATAAGGAATAAATCTTACAGCCTTGGAGAATTGGTCCACAAAGGTGATGATCGTAGAGAATCCCTCTGACACGATGGGATGGGGAAGAGGATTTAGCATACCAGGAGGCAGGGTCTTGGGTGTTTTGTGCTGTGTGCAGACTGAACATAATACTACAAATTTGTGAATGTCTCTGTGCATGGTTTGCCACCAGTAGCAATGACCAATCAGCTGCTGGGTGTGCGCCTCCCCCAGCTGACCAGCAGATACTGATGAGTGGGCCCAAGTGATTAAGGCCACGTGGTGAGGAGAATGCACGTATAATTTGTCCTTGGGACACTGCTCCCTTAGGTCGCTCCCTTAAGGACTTGGTGATCCGTCGGTCTAGGTCCCACTGGATGGATCTGACAATGACGGAGTTAGGTAGGATGCTCTTGGGAACCTTGTGGAAGTCAGACTCCCTATCCTCCCGATAGTATCTAGAAAGGCAGTCAGCTTTAACGTTCTTAGGCCCCACCCGATAGGTTATGTTAAAATTAAATCTGGCAAAGAAAAGTGACCAGCGGGCTTGGCGAGAGTTGATTCTCTTGGCACCTCTGAGGTATTCCAGATTCATGTGGTCAGTCAGGACCATGAACAGGAATCTAGCACCCTCGAGCCAATGGCACCACTCCTCTAGGGCCAGTTTTATGGCAAGCAGCTCTCTATTCCCAATGACATAGTTGCGCTTGGCTGGGGATAACTTACAGGAAAATAAGGCTATGGGATATAGCTTCTCTGGCTTACCTTGGCGCTGAGAGAGGATGGAGCTGCCACCAGACTATAGTTGCATATGAAGCAGCGGTAAAAGTTGGCAAACCCCAGGAAATGCTGTGGGTCCTTAATGGATACAGTAGTGGGCCACTTGGTAACTGCTGCCACCTTCTGGTTCTCCATGAGAATACCTACAGCGCTGATATGATACCCTACAAAGGAGATTGAGTTCCATACTCAATCTCATTTTTCAACTTTAACAAATAAATTGTTTTGTAGCAGTCTCCTCAGCACCGTGCGAACATGCTGATCATGGCTCTGAAGGTCGATGGAATAAATGAGAATATGGTCTATATAGGCAATCACAAACCTGTCCAGCATGTCCCTGAGCACATCGTTAATGAACAACTGGAACACAGACGGGGCTACTGATAGCCCAAAGGGCATAACAAAGTACTCATAATGGCCCCGGTTAGTGAGAAAAGCGGTCTTCCACTCGTCCCCCTCTCTGACCCTAATAAGGTTATAAGCACTACGGAGGTCAAGCTTAATGAAGAACCTGGTCCCTCTTAGTTACTCCAAAGCAGCCGGAACCAATAATAAAGGGTACAGATATTTGCGCGAAATATTGTTGATGCCCCGGTAGTCGATGCATGGACAGATGGTTCTGTCCCTCTTCTTGACAAATAAAAATTCCACAGCTACCGGGGACCTGGATGGACGTATGAACCCCTGCTTCAGGGCCTCATCCATGTACTCGGATATAGCCACCTCCTCCTGACACAATAATGGATAGATTCACGCCTTGGGTAGAACCGTTCCCTCCACGAACTCAATCGCACAGTTGTAGGATCTGTGGGGCAGAAGTGAAGTGGCACGGGACTTGCATAACACCACCTAGAGGTCTTCGTATAATGCTGGTATCGAGGATTCAGCGGAGTCGGCTGGGATCTCAGCTGACGTGGCATTGACTCTTAGTCTGGGCTGCCTGAGACACGTGGAGTGGCAAGAGCTTGACCAGCTGAGGATCTCCTGGTCCCTCCAGGAAATGCTGGGGTTATGGAGCTGCAACCAGGGAAGGCCCAGGATGATGGTGAATTCGGAGTGCTCTAGAATGAAGAGCCGAATGTTCTCGTTGTGGCAGGCGTTGGCCTCTAGGCGAATGGGTGCGGTGATCTGGGTGACCCTATCCCGAGTCAGCGGAGCTCTGTCTACTGCCACCACCTCCCTCCTCTGCTCTAATGCCTCTGTGGGAATGCAGAGTCGTCGGACGACCTCCTGGGAGATGAAGTTCCCCTCTGTTCTGGAGTCGATAAGCGCTAGGAAGACAGAGCACACAGACGCACAGTAGATTCTTACAGGTATAAAGAATGACTTCTTAATCAACTCATCCGTGGGAACACTCACCACATTAGTGCGTGAAGTTCTCTTCACACACTTTCCCGGAGTTGGAGCCTGAATCTGACCCTGACAAGCCTGACAGTCGAACATGAAGTGCCCAGAAGATCCACAGAATAGACACCATGCCTCTTGAAGTGGCGCCTGACGATCGAGTCGCATTGCATCATCTCGGGATGATCCTTGGGCTCCAGGTGGGGAGCCTCCCTCCTCGTGGGTTCCGCTCTGCTGTAGACCCTCCAGCGACGCAGGTGATCGAGCTTAATAGCTACCTCGATGAGCTCGTCTAGGGAAAGTTTGTAGTCTCAGCAGGCGAGTTCTGTCAGCATGCTAGTGTTTAATCTGTTTCAGAAGGCTAATAGCAGTGCAGGCTCGTTACAACTGCTTCCTGCTGCCAAGGTGTGGAAATGGAGGGCAAACTCAGCCACTGACTGCCTGCCCTGATGTAGGAAGGACAGTCTCTCTCCAGCGCTTCTGCCCTCGCTTGAGTGATCAAACACGACCCAAAATTTCCGTTTAAAGTCTGGGTACGTGAGATTCCTTAGCAGTTATGGCTCACTGTAAAGCTGTGCCGGTAAGTCTAGATACCACAAATGCGATTCTGGCCTTATCCGAGCTTGGGTCCGAACAGTCAAAATACAGCTTGCACTGTAACAAGAAGCTTGTGCAAGTGTCGGGCTGACCATCATATAATTGAGGTAGACTCACAGAAAAAGCATTCTCCCCACAGATGCTTAGCTGCTGGAGTGAGTTGGAGAGCTGGGAGAGTTCTTGCTGCTGTTGCACTTGGCCCTGTTCAATATGCTGAACGGACTGGGTTACATGCGAGATGGCAGCATAATGTTCACCCAGTGTCAGGTTCTGCGCTTCCACAACTTGCTGGAAGGAGCACGCTTCCGCCATCTGCTGTGGTAGCGGCGAAGTATTCTGTGACGGCATGATGGCACAGATGAACACAGAAGTACAAAGAAATGTTTTATTTACACAAACAACGCACTGAACAGACAACCGATACGCGGTCTACAAAGAACATACAGGGCTAGGCTAAATCGTAGTGAACAGGCAAGGGTAATAACCGGCAGATACACCAATATAGAGAGGCAAGAGGCAGAGTTGATAAGGCAAGCAACAATGTCAAAAATACAAAACAGCAATCAAAGATAAACGCTCAGTAAGGCACACTGAATAGAGGCAATACTTCACGACGCAGCACAGGAGGCCAGAACTTAAATAGTAAACGAGTCTCAATATTCAGGTGAGACTCGTTTGGTGATTAAGCCAGTCTCCTGTGAGATGCTGACACCTCCTGGCAGTGCATGCTGGCAATTGCAGTTCCCATGCAAGCGCCTAGAAGGCTTAGAGCATTGTGTGACACAAACAAATGATAACCACCCGGAAATGATAAATTGCTGCAGTTCAGTACATAAAGTCATTCTTAAATCCTATGTTCCCAGCGGGAAAATTTCAGTGCATGACTTCCCCAACTGACTCAAGAAGGGAGAGAGTCACTGTTCTCAGCAGTCTGATCATGGAGCATGGTGGTGCTGGTGGTAAAGAACTGCTTGGGTGGAGATGAGGCAGAAGAGCATCTCAATGTGGGACCAGGATGGACAAACACCAATGCACGAGCTGCACCAGACACTGGAACATGGGGTCAGAGAGAAAAGAGGAAATGTAGTTAGTTATTGTTAATAGTACAAAGTCTGTTGACAAAAATATTTTGTACCATTAAGTGTAGCATGAGACTCTGTAGCAGCATAGCTAAAAGGTTTTTAAAAGTGAAGAACCAGAGGGAAACACAGCCAAGAGGGATCACGAGATATCAGCAACCCACTTCCCCAGCAACTGACAAACTTGTGGCTGCAAAAAAGAGACAGGGAAACAGCACCCAACATCGTAGATCATCACAAGTCTCATTGATCATGAACCCACTGGCTCTACCCTTAATATAACATAAGGATGCAACAATTAGGATCAAAAGGCTAGTCAACAGCCAAAGCTCAACAGGGCAGACATGCCAGACGTAACCCTGGACTCAAGATCCAAGGATCCAAGCCACGCATCCCAATCTAAGTCTAATCAAAATCCTCTGTAAATAAGTATGGTTTTGGCCTAGACTGAAAAATTGGGAGACTATCTGAATTGCGAACAAATGATGGGAGCAAACAAGTAGGAGAAATATTTCTGAACTAATTGAAGTTTATTTATAGATTTTCTAGAGCATCCAGCGAGTAATGCATTACAGTAATCTAACTTTGAGGTTATAAATGCATGAACCAGTTTCTCAGCATTTACAAAATACAGTATATTTCTGATCTTAGCAATTTTGTGCAAATGAAAAAAGGCGATTTTAATGATGTTGCTAAGATGTGCATCAAATGAGAGACCTGAATCAAATCTAAGTTCATTACCAATGTACTAGGTGTTACCGAAGGGCCATCTAGGTTTAGGACAGATATGGCCAACCTCTCTCTCTCTCTCTCTCTCTCTCTCTCTCTCCCTCTCAGCCTTGGCTCCAACAATTGAAAGTTCAGCTTTATCTGAGTTTGGTAAAAGAAAATTACATGACATTAAATATTTAATATCCTGTAAGCCCTGTTTACACATAGACGGTTTAGACGGCGGGTAGTACATAGACCGAAGTTCACGGTAGTTCCGGTTGTTGTCGCGGTGGAAAGGGGTGGACCAAATTGGCCGCCGTTTTGATCGCCATATAACGCCGCTAAATCTGCCGAATAAAGCGATGTTTTGACGCCGTAGCATCCGGCACACGTCAGGCACCAGGAATTAATACACAGTTCTATCCCTTACAAGCGCATGTTAAAACACGGGTGAGATTGGCAATGTTCTGCTGCCGCTGAAAAAGCCCTGTATACCGGTGTGTACACAGGCAAACATCATTATTTGAATCACAACATGAACGTATTATGACTGCAATATATTCTTAATACATGTGCTACATATTCATTTTTGGCAAAGCATTCGCAGAAATATGCGAATCTTCTTCTTTTTCTTCTTCTTCTTCTTCTTCTTTCGGTTTTTCCCTTGTCAGGGGTTGCCACAGCAAGTCATCCTCCTCCATCTCACTCTGTCCTCTGCATCCTCTGTCCTCACACCAACTACTTCCATATCCT
>JAVSBU010171213.1:0-12444 GCA_033118015.1 Loricariichthys derbyi
AAATTCCCCCCGGACATTTTTTTAAGTCTCAAAAAGAGGACATGTCCGGGTAAAAGAGGACGTCTGGTCACCCTAACCAAACCAGTAAAAATTAGAACGGAGGAATATCAAAAATTGAGCAAGGCATGCACAACGCTAGACTTGGCCCACACTAGGGACACTTTAGAAACACCAATTAACCTGACACGCATGTCTTTGGAATGGGGGAGGAAGCTGGAGAAAACCCACACAGACATGGAGAGAACATGCAAACTCCACACAACTGGAGAAAAGGATCGGGATTGAACCATGGATCTCAGAGGTGTGAGATGGCAGCGAAAACCACTCACCACCGTGCTGCCCTGTTTGTCTATAACCATTGTCTTATCTGCTTTTCCTATCCTGGGTCATTGGGGGTTGATACTTGGCCGGCAACACAGGGCATAAGGCAGGAACAACCCTAGACCCCTGCACCTATTTGTCTATAATTATTATAGACCTATTAAACTATAAGTTCAGACCACATTTGGTAGACAATGAACAAACGCACAGAGAGAAACAAGACCAGATTTTCCCCATTGAAGTAAGGGGGCTGGAGTGAGGAGCCATTGGTTGGAGCCTCTCTCCATTTTGGAAACAGCTGTTTCAGATGTAACCTCGCCCACTGGCTCCAATGGGGCTGTCAAAGAAACGTCGGGACTGAGAAGGTTCGTGTCGGATCCTGTTCGTCTAATTCGAGACATATTTATAAAATAACGGAGATGGAATGTGGAATCTAGAGTGAGAAGATCCGGCTGCGGCTAAAGAGTGGAGCAAATCCAGCCGAATGAAGGTTAGTGGTGGAGAACTAGTGCTTAGTGGCGCTCTGGCTTCGAGTTCAGCCCACAAAATGGAGAATTTCATACCGAAAATATCGCGGATATGCTTTTATTTCTTTGAAACGCTAAGGCGGAGGATATTTGTGTTGTTTCGCGATGTTTCACCTGTAATCCGTGAGGCGAGCAGATCTCGGTTGATGCTTTGTGAAGGAGTGGGTACGGCCAAATTCCAATTGACACTATCTAAGATGCGTAGTGCACTAGATAGGGAGTAGAGTTCGTACCTGATGTAGTGCACATACGTAGGGTGGTAGGAAACAATTGCGATACAGCCAACGGTTGGACCAAACGATGCTGAACTGTGCGTTTGATTTCGTTTGTTAACGTTTTTTCATAAAAAGTTGGCAAATTAACACATAATAAGATTCCTAATACCTGCTTGAAATGCTTCTAACACTTTTCAGCAGCGTATGGTTGTTATTATAACTTTTTTTGACAGTGTAAGTTGGTCTTACACTTGGTGTTTTCACCTTTTTCTCTAAACTGACTCCAACTGATCTCAGATCATTTTGTGAACACGCTCTATACCGTCTTTTCCAATGGAGTATTTTCTCAGATCAGCTTCACAATTGTAGCTTATCCTAATATCTAAGACCAGTCCAAAACTGAGCACGCCTAGGGTGACAGTGGCAAGGAAAAAGTCCCCAAATGTTATCAGGAAGAAAGTGTGTGAGGAACCAAGACTCAAAAATGGACCAAACCTCCATGGATGACCTAAATTACGTGTGCGAATTAACCAAGTTATCTAATTAATTGGGCTGGTGCAGTGGTTGGTGCCGTGGCCTCACAGCTATGAGATCCACGGTTCGATCCGGACCCTGGGCTCCATCAATGTGGAGTTTGCATGTTCTCCCCATATCCACGTGGGTTTTCTCTGTGTACTCAGGTTTCCTTCCACAATCTAAAGACGTGTGTTAGGTTAATTGGTGTTTCCAGTGTGTGAGTGAGTATGAATGTGAGAGTGGAGGTGACCTATGAGGAATTGGCCCCCTGCCTTGCACCCTGTGTCACTGGCTGACCTGTGACCCTGAAAAGGATAAGCAGATAAGACAATGAGTGCACAGTAATAATTTAACTTAACCAAGCTAAATATTATCAGACAGAATTATGAACTGTTATAGATCGGTACACAGAGTCATTGGACCATCTTGTGTCCTCACTGGGAAAGCCTTTATGGCCTGATTTCCTCTATCGATTGGAGGAGGGCGAGAGTTACTGTCCACTTCAATCTGAGTATGGTGGGTGGAGATGAAGCAGAGGAGCATTTCTGTATCTGTTTAGAGGATTTGCCTCTCTTTCTGGTCCTTTATAGCATTTGTGAAATCTCAGCCCACTTGTTCACACCACAACTCCTCTGTAACCTTGAATGATGTGGATTCATAGACCACCTGGCCAGAAAAATGACCCACCTGTGGGGGCGGAGCTATGATCTGGGGTTGTTGCTGCCTTTTTAGGTCAGGTCTTGATTCAGCAACTTTATGAGCCCAAAGAATGAGATCAGCTGCTACCTGAATATACTGAACCACCAGGTTAATGGATTCATCAATGGATTTTTATCCCTGATAACAGGATGATCCAGTTCCAGGATTTATTAGGCTCAAATTGTGAGAGAGTGGTTCAGTGAGCATGAGACATCACCACCACAGAGTCCAGACCTGAACCCCATTGAGAATCTTTGGGATATGCTGGAGAAGGCAGTGGGTCCAAATCTCCATCATCAATACAAGATCTTGTGCAAAAATGAATGCAACTCTGCACCGAAATAAATGTTGTGACATTACAGAAACTTGTGGAAACGATACCACAGCTAACGCGTGCTGTAATCAGAGTGTGTACTAACTGTCACTAACAGCTCCGTACGGCAAACCTCGGCTGTTACGCTTTCGATACTGTGAACAAAATGCGAAGTGGCCTGGGATCGTTTTGTTTTCATGATGCACGAATCGAGTGGATCACAAAACGAACTGAATGGTTCATTTTTATGGCTTTTAAGAGGGTTTGTATGATGTGTTTATGAGAAGAATCCACATCAGACACTGAAACGTTCTCCTTTAGACTCCATACCCTTTTCGGTAGCACGTATCAGTGGTTTCAGGAGGGTCTAGACTGCATTCCCAGTGCTTACTTGTTAACTACATTAACACCAATTCCTTTAATGGTCACACAGTTTGCAGTAAGTGGTCCAGCCCTGCACATCTTACTGACCTCCTGAAGCATTATAGCCCACGCTGAGCCTTTTAAGCCAAGACAATCTCCAGGATCAGCTGTAAGTCAGATAGACAAAGATGTTTCCTGAGGTTTGAGCTGAGAAACGTATAAAACCACTCACCCTTTTGTGACTCTCTATAGAGGGAGATAATTGAAATGGTTTTGTTTTGGCGTTCAGTCCTTAATGCATTCCAGCCTGATGTTCTACAGCTCTACATTAGAGGATTGTCAGTTCCTTTCAGTACCCTGGTGTTCTGATATGAGCTCTGAGTGCTGTGTTAATTCGTCCATTCATTGGTGATACGTATTTGCCTTACGTCTCTTCTAAAGTCCTATCAGGACTGTATTCAATATTTTTTACAGATGTGCCATTTTGGCACACAGATGATTGATTTGAGACACCAAAGAGACACCAAATATATAAGGAATGAAGGAATTTCATTACCGACCGGATGTAAGAGTTTTACAGAGGAGACAAGTAAAGCTTTGATCATGGACGTCCCCCTGATAAATAAAGCAGTCCAAATAGGGCGTATGTATTAGTTTGGAATTTGGCGAGCTTGCACTGGTCCCTGACCTTCACTCTGTCACACTTAAGATGAACTGGAATGGCAACAGGATTGTTAATGTTCCAAAATGTAGTGGAAAGCCTTTTTTAGGGAGGAAAGGAGGATGAGGTCCATATGGATGCTCATAGCTTTGAGAAGAGCTTCATAACCATAAGCATCTGTTATATGATAAGCCCTCCTGAGCTGTGTCTGCTTGGTCTCCACTGCATTTCCTGTGTTTACTAAACCCATTCATCGGTGAATACTTTCACAAGAGGCGAGCCTCCACACGTACGTACGCTCGGCACAAATCGAATGGCTTTATACCCGCTTATTAGTTTGCCAGTGAGAGGAAAGAGCTGCAGCTGTGTGGGATCTGCTTACTGCTCACAGAGAAAGAAGCTCCGTTCTCAATTTTTCAGAGTCTACGTTGAACAATTCCTTTTGATTTTCCATCACCAGGCGTTTGGACGTGAGTAGATTTAATGTGCGATCCTGATTTATAGCTGGGAGCTGCCTGAAGTCCCACCTCGGCCAAGATGCCACCGTTCTTGGGCAAAACCATTAATTCATGGTTGCTTGGGTCGTTAAGAGTTAACATGATTCTGTTTTGGTCATACGTTGGGTCGTGACAGGAAGTGCTAACATGGCAAGAGTTAACACAAGCTAAAAGCCTAAACATGCAAATTAAAGCTTTCAGAAGTTGGTCAGAATTTCTGTGAATCTCTGCTAAAATGTTACATTGTTACATCAGTGTACATAAAATGTTACATATCTTCAAATCCTAGTGCTTATCCATAGCTCGGATGTCCATAATTTTTTAGGGGTCGTTTTCTCGTTCCTGGTAGTGTCTTTCCATCAACACCAAATATGGAGTCAGTCCTAGAGATGTCAGCAGTTCATTGCTGTTACTTGACTTCCTTTAGCGTTGCGCTCTGGGTGTGATCTTTGCGAGAAGTAGCAAATTCCAGTTTGTATGCTCAGCTCTTTTTGTTTTGCTGTGGTTTCCATTTTTCTGTAAAAGACCCCAGTACACGTCTCGCACCACCTAATTTATCTTTCAGGGTTTTGGAGATGGAGTCCAGACGTTCTCTCTGCTTTTCCTCAGTGTGGACAGATGGTCCACCTGCATCCTGTTACAGCGGCGTGTTGTTCTCTTCGATAGCTGGGACGTGTCCTCCTCTTTGAAGTGAGGGTTATTTCTAAATATCTGGGTACACACCAATTCATCTGCTCTAAACAAGGTCCAGATCTGCTTTATGTCTCGTGTTCTGCAGCTGTATTTCAGATTGTTTATGTTTAAGCTTGTAAGCTCGGTGTCTCTCCATGGATGGTCTGGACACGTCTTCTAAAATCAGCCTAACTCGGCAAGAAAAGTCATGATTCATGTAGCAACCTGATGTGAGCTCTATGGCCAAAAGTGTAAGGACACCTCTAAGTGATTTCTGTTAGCCGTACTGACTTGTATTAGATCTTCGTAGAGGAGCAGTGGCTTGTACTGAACATCTCAGTGGACCTTCTGTCCATAAAGCAAATAGTTCAGCTACTTTTGATTGAGAACTTGGCTTGGCCGTTTCCTCTATTTAGGTTAATTCTGAGAATTAAAGACACAAACTCTGTAATAATGGCTCACTGAGGTCAGTGTGGAAGTTCTGGACACATGTCTGCGTAGCCAAGCTTTAATTCTTAAAGATAGAGGAGGTCAGGCAGCTGGAAGATAAATTTGGAGTTGATTACTAAGAACATTCCTGAGATATAACCAAACCATCTGTTCATGAGTAAAGGGGAACTCCCTCAGTCATGCTCCAGCCCAGGCTTCCATTCACTCTGCCTAATGTTTTAGATCCTCTATCCTTTTTCCAATTACTGGCTAAAAGCTAATTTATTGCCACGTTATATAACTGAATAGCTTTTAGCTCTGAATCACTAGATCAATTATTCAGCCACCACTGAAACGGCCCCCCGTGGTTCAGCTGACATCACTACGGCCGGACCCGGGAACAGCCGTTGTTCGTTGACAGAGGTTTGTGTTTAAGCCAACACCTGTTCGTTTTTTCCACCAGTGCAGGGTGAGGAACATCATGCCGTTTAAAACGATTCTAAAAGTGCAACATGAAATAAAAATCAGTTTTATAACTGTCTATATATTTTAGCTGTTTAAATAACTGTCATGAATATTTGTGTTTTTATTTAATACTAATTAACTTTGCATTCGCTACCTGCATAAGTAACGTCTGTGTTCCACATAAAACGGAGACTTTTTCACTCTTCCTAACGCTACATGCTTCGTGCTGTTTCATCTACGTAAACCTAGAAGCGCCGAGCGCCGGTCATGTGACTGCTGTGACTTCCTACTTGTAGCTGTGCAGCATTTAGTGTTTAAATGGTCATACTTCAGTGGCTGTTCTTTACATGGACTCATTTCCTCTTGGTTGTGTGCAGCCAGCGAGGCTTGTTTGTTCACGTTAATATTTTGGTTGCGCAGTGCGTTTGATCGTTATGTGCACTTTGTTGTATGTACTTCCTGGAGGGAGTTATGTGCAGAAGAACTTTGGCTTCATTATGCTCGTTTTCAGAAAAATAACCTTCGTATTTATCAGTAGCGTAAACAGGTGACTATGGTAACGTCATACATTCGTATGAGCACCACAGGCCTTTCTCCGGTTTGATGGAAATGCCATGTGTGGGCCTGAATCGGGTCGAGCGTCCTAACTGCTCCCACATGGGCTGGGCTTCCTGCTGCAGCCTCGTAATTATTTAATGTCTGATCTGATGTGAAAAGGTCTGATGGGCTCTTGCTTTCCTGCCTGAACTATCAGCTTGTGCATTAGTAAAAGAGCGCCCGTCACAGGCCTTGATCTCTTGCTTTTTAAACGATTGCTGTGCTTCGGCCCTGCTGTGACATAATGGGCCTGTGGGCTTAAGAGACTTTATGTATGTGGCATCTAGTCTGGAGAACACAGGGCATAAGGGGAAGTGTGCATTGGACAGTATGGCAGATCATCGTAGGTCCAGGTGAAGCATTTGGTGATGTTCCAAATTCCTGCTGGTTGATTCCCATTGAGTAAATAAAGTGGGTGTGGTTTCTATGGTCATTTCTTACCAGATCCTTAAAGTCCTGTAAGTTTTTGGACTGTGGTAGCCTAGCGGTTAAGGCACTGGACTCTGGACCAGAAGGTTTAGGGTTCAAATCCCACCGTCTGCCGCTGTTGGGTCCTTGAGCGAGACCCTTAACCTGTACCAATGGTAAGTCGCTCTGATTAAGGGCGTCTGCTAAATATCATAAATGTAAGTTTTGCGGTTTGTGATTTGAAGTTTATTTTGGTATTTTGACAGGTAGGTGATGAAACCTTTTGAAACTCACTTCCACATCACATCAAGATGCCGAGCAAGGTTTGTAAGAAATGTGTGTAACCGTCCTGGTTGCTCAGAAAGAGGAAGGATATGAAAAGGTCACACGTCTGCTGCTTTTTTTTTTTTTTTTTTTTTTGCCATATTCAGTGCATCCCTAAAATAGAGTAAATGCCACAAAAAATAGGGATTTTAGAAAAGCAGAGGTTTAAATATGATTTGAGGGGACAACAGTCCCGAAAAATGGTAGTACATTCAACATGGGATGCAGTCTACGCCAACAACCCCAAAAGCTGCTGATGCACAGTAGTGTTTTTTTAATAAACTTTAATACCCCAAATCCCCAATCTCATTTAGTGACCTTTTAGAGAAACCATTAGCCCAGAATCGCGCTAACGCTGTGAGGGATTATTCAGCGTATCTAATAAAGGCGTAAAAGAAGCTCAGAGGTGTTTATAGGACAGGTGGAATGTTTTATTTCAAGATTTTTGTCAGCATAAATAAGTCTATCATTTTGAGGATATACAGCACTGTGCAAAAGTCTTAGGCCACCATTAGATTTGTTGTTTTAGTAATAGCCATGTATGGTCAAAGACTGGAGCCAGAAAACTTGGGATGTGTTATTAATAATGTTTCTGAAAAAGTGCTACGACCCTTCCGATATTTCCATTCCTGATCAGGCCTCTCGGCTGTAAGGGGAGGTCACGCTAAGGACTTGCCATTGTAGCCCATAGAAGCAGTTTTATTCTATTTTGTTCCCCATTTTTTATACTGCATATAAATTCCTGTTTGTTGTTGTATTCTAGTGAGGAGACTAAAATAATGTCTGTATATATGATCATTATATCATTGCTGAAACAATTCTAATCTAATCGTGGCCTAAGACTTTTGCACATAACTGCACATGAATGAATATATAAATTTATTAAAGCATTACTGCTCAAATTCAAGGGAAAAGAAGCGTTTTTGGAGCCAAGTATGTAAGCAGCCACATCCTGGTATTGGATCCTTATTAAAAACAATCTATTTATTGACATTTGGACTGAACCGAGCCCTTGGGAGCCACCGTTTTTCAGCCTGATGATGGTGAATCTTTTGGCCTTTTATGGAGATAACTGATGGGTCCGATTGGGCCATGTGTCTCACGCTCCCTGGGCTTGTTTAAACATTGTGAACACTGGATTGATTTCACCTTCTCCATTTAATCCTGAGCCTGCTGGAGGTCACAGAGTCTTCTGTGTTAATAAGGAGCGCTTCGTGTTTATTCTGTGCTCCGTCCCAAGGTGGAACCATGAACTCCCTGGCCTCCGTGATTAGCCGTCTCTCTCTAGCGAGGTCTTGTTGTCGGTACTGAACAAACACCTGTGCCGTCGGGCTTTGCGTCGCTTGCCGTCGTGGATATTCACCAGTTCTTTGATTTAGAGGCGTCGGGTTACGGATACTGGAGAGTCAAATATCAGGTGGTGGAGCCAAAGTAAACAGCAGCAGCTTTGCCCCTTCTGTCTCGGAGGAAACCTCGGCTATATTTAGTGAGACTGTCTTCATGCCGAACATTTCAGGAAACATGAGCTGAGAAACGAGGCTGGTTCAGCGTTCTGGACTTTTGGAGTTTCCCACTTTGTGCTGAATGTCTGAAATGGGATTGTTTGAGCTCGCATCAGATTAAAAAAACAAGCCCAGTGGCTGCGGAGTGATGGGCCTTCGTTCCCTTTCTCGTAAACAATGAGCTCAACTGAGAATTCATCTGAGCAGGAAACTCTTACTGGGACACAGCTGTTATTGTTTCACAGGCGAGAACACACCTACACTTACATCATTTTTCAAATGTTCTCCAGTGATTTGGAGTCGATCTGAGCAGATGAAGGACCTAATGGAGGGAGCTTGAACACAGATTATGAATAATAAGCTGGAACCATGACTAATGAGCCACCATTGCCAAAAATTTACACCAAAAGGCTCAAGGGCCTTCACCGTCCCCAAATGGTAGAACCACGTTTATTTTGCCTTTGCATGCAACACAGGAGAGAGCTGATCCTTAATGGATTTGCTCAGGTGCCCAGTTTTGGCCAAGCTGGGATTTAAGCTCAACCTTCCAATTAATAGCTACTAAGGGCCACAGATATGGAAATCACACTTTTGCATTGCTTTTACGTAGAAAAGATGAAGCAAGTGATGGTACCAGGCTCAAGGGCAGAGCAAGGGTTTGATTGGTTTGATTGATTGGTAGTTCAGAGGAGTAACTGGTAAGATGAGAGCAGAGCAAGTGAGTCCAGGTTTTGGCTCTTGTAGTTCGGTCTAAATTTGAGGATGGACTCTGAATCTCCTGCTGTTCTGCAGTATAAAGTGGGACGACCCATTTCGATAGAGACGAATCCGAAAATGAGTTCAGAATCAACACGAGGCTCTTGCAAGCTCTGAGGTTCAAGCGACTGCTGACAGGCTTCATTTTATCTGACAGACCTCAGTGTTTCAGGGAATCTCTCTTATTCAATTACGTCAATCAAAGGAAATGACATTTTACTTTAGATTTAATTAAATCAGGACAGAACTGGATTGACCCATCAAAACAGAACCGCTGTTGAACAGATGATTTACAAGCTAAATAATAATGGCTCTTTTGACCAATGTTTGGATTAAACCCATTAGCTGTGATTAATACAGAGTACACACACTGTTCTTGTTCCATCTGATGTCTGGGATTAGTCACGGCACAATTCGGAGGTTATTTTTTCAGAAGTTCCAGTGACTCATCAGTAATTAATAGGAAAGTATGTGTCGCTGTTGGTAGAGTACACTGGACAGAAATAAAATACCATTTATGAGGGCTGTAATGTTCTGGTTTTACCCCGATTGTTCTGATCAGGATGGCAGGAGAAGGTCTGGATCCTAACCTGAAATCTACTGCGGCTGGTTCCTACCACAAAACCACCAGTGCTGCTTGAGCTATAATTATTCAGGATTGAAGTGGGTTTGGGGTCTGTGCAGTCCACCACAGTGCATTAAACTTGGGGGTAATGAGGAGCAGAAATCCACCTGCTTGGCATGTTTTTGGAGGTTCAAATATCACCGCAATATATAAGATGGAAAGTGAACAGGCTTTTTGTGTTGGATGTGGGAGAAATCTGGAGGAGTCCTGAGCCACTTTAACAAGTGTTATGGCCAGACGAGTGGGTGGAATCCTCTCTGTAACAACGAGGCTTGTGGGGCACTCCTGATCAGCAGTGAAGAGGAGCTACCAAGGCTGGTCTGAGCAGGGTCGAGAGCCGGAGTTTGCTCCGTGGTGGTTTCACCCACAGGTTGTTGGTGGGATATGCCACAGAACATAATGTTTTGGCTTGCATGAGGAAATGTCTTCTAAGCACATCTATAAATCACTTTGGATAATGGATCTGGTACCAACAATCCCAACGCTACATTCATCAGTTTTGTGTTCATTGATTTCCCAGCGTCCGCTTCCTGTTTTCTGAGTTCCTTCTCCTCAGCCTGGCACAGCGCTCTCAGGCTTTCAAGATCCGTGCCCCAATTAAGAAAAGGCTGAGAAGAAGAGGCACGGAGTAGATGAATAGCCACTCTGTATGTGCCGCATTCCTTGCCAGCAGTCCACCTCCGTCCCGCCCCGTCCTCTCGAAAGCAGCTTGACGCTCTCTGCCAGCAAGTTCCTCCTCTCGTCTGCGAGTTCCTCCACCACGGCTGCAGGACCAAACCTGTACATTTATGGAACTGGGAAGAGGAGGAGGATTGTTTTGTGGTGTTAAATGATCTCGGCTGAAGATGCTCCCATCTTTCTGGTATAATTAGGCCATGAAATGAGTTCAGGAGGCGACAAGATTAACTTCAGTGTAGAAATAGAAGCTCTGCAGCCATAATTACTGCTAATGCATTCTGCCACTCGTATGGAACGGCTGAAGAGCCGCTGACAAATTATTCCTCTTTAATTATTCATGTATTCAGTTAGCACGGTGCTTTCTCTTAACTGCTTTATCTCCTTTTTCTTTTCTCCATCCCTTGGTTTTATGTTGAAAAATAAGCAGTTCTAATAAAAACTACATCTTTGACAAATTAATCTACAGGTAGTGTTGGTGCCTTCAAAAAACCTCTTACTCAGGGGTTTGGTTGCTCTCTTGACCCTTGGTTCAGTATTGACCTGTCAGAGTTTCGTGTGGATCTCCAGCTTTCTCCTGAATATCTGTAGAAACTTCTCTAAAATGGAAATTGAGATGGGACCAAGCCCAACACCAACAGTAATAAAGTGTAATTGCTCTGCTTATGAAGGAGAGGTCTGTAATATTTGCTTCAGGTT
Source organism: Loricariichthys derbyi (assembly GCA_033118015.1). Lineage (NCBI taxonomy): Eukaryota > Metazoa > Chordata > Actinopteri > Siluriformes > Loricariidae > Loricariichthys > Loricariichthys derbyi. The sequence goes on from JAVSBU010171213.1 coordinate 11,265, forward strand.
AAATATCATGCAGATGAAACGTGGACCTAAACCTCTCCAGCTTTGACATTTCAAACAAGCTGTTTTATGGAAGAGTTCATGTTTTTTTGGTATTTTTTTAGCATGAACGCAGGTCACTAATGACGTAAGTTCGAGGTCCGACTTCCCTAATTCTGAGGTGAATCATACGCACCATCGGTCGAACTTGGTCCGGTTTGTTGTGGGAAGTGAGTAACGTGTGCAGATAAGCTTTGGTTGCATTTAGTGAAAGAGATGAGAGATAAGGAGCTAATAAACGAGGACAGAGCTGCATGAGCTAACTAAGTGCCTGCTCTGTTTACCTACCTCAGCTTATCCCCGTTTCCTTAGGGAAGGTTTTATTAGCACTTTAGAAGAGTCTCTTACATTACTAACATAATCTAGCCTGTTTAATGAGAGCATGGGGGGGAGGGGTGTGGGAATCAGATGATTGATTGGTTAAATGGATTTCTTTTTGGCTTGGCAGGTCACGGAGAAGCAGTGGATGGAAACACTCCATAATCATGTTCCACCAGTTCATTTAAAGGGTTTTTAATCTTCACTATAGGGAGTTAAAGTTCCTGTTACATCTATCGGTTTCTTCTACTTTAAAACAATAACCGGCTCCAGTGAGCTGATTTCTCTCCTAAACACACTCTTTCCGTTGGAATTTTTGGACTTTAAAATGCAGCAAGTGTTTCTCATAAAACTAAATCATCAGAACGTTCCCACTATTGTTTATGGAATGTGTTTGTTCTGCACAATGAAAATCTACTGCGAAAGAAGCACAGGGGCAATCATTCACTCTCTGTCTGTCTGTCTCTCTCTCTCTCTCTGTTTCTGTCTGTCTCTGTCCCTCTGTCTGTTCCCCTGTCTCTCTCTCTCTCTGTCTCCATTTCTGTCTCTTCCACCCCGTCTCTCTCTCTCTCTCTGTTTCTGTCTCTCTCTCTCTCTCTGTTTCTGTCTCTGTCCCTCTGTCTCTTCCCCTGTCTGTCTCTCTCTGTCTCCGTTTCTGTCTCTTCCACCCTGTCTGTCTCTCTCTGTTTCTGTCTGTCTCTCTGTCTCTGTTTCTCTCTCTCTCTCTCTCTCTCTCTCTCTCTCTCTCTCTCTGTCTGTCTGTCTGTCTGTCTGTCTGTCTGTCTCTCTCTCTCTCTCTCTCTCTCTCTCTCTCTCTCTCTCTCTC
>JAVSBU010171319.1:0-12442 GCA_033118015.1 Loricariichthys derbyi
TTTCACAAGCTTTTATGCCAGTTATATGTATAAATCCATTAACTGGATGAATAGAAAAATACTAATTCTAAATGACGGGGAGAAAAAGTGTTAATGTGAGTTTAAGATGCAAAGCCTACTTGTGATCTCAGTTATCATTCTTTGAAAGCTTCATTATGCATAATATTGCTGAAACTGTCTCAAATAAGAAAAAGCTCTTAATCCAGCTCTAATTCTTACTACCTACACACAAACTTGTTTCAAAATCCTGGAACTAATTCATGCTACACCTGCACATAACTCTAACCTTAACCTTCATTTATGGACTTTAATGGACGTCTTTATCCAGAGCGACTTATAACTTATTCAATCTTACAATCCAAGCAATTGTGTGTTAAAGGTCTTGCTCAAGGACCCAACAGTGGTAACTTGGCAGAGGTGGGATTTGAACCCTGGACCTTCTGGTCCATAGTCCAACACCTTAAACGCTAGGTCACCACAACCCCAGTACCCTTGTCCCTACAATGTAACAAACATGACTCCCATATAAAGGCACACACAGTGATTCAGGGCCAGGGATCAGTGAATACGGCTCAGATAGGTTAATAGGTCCTCTGCTATCAGTGTGTGTGGAGTGTGAAGTGCTTGCATTGGGTCAAGGGATAGACAGTGTGTGTGAGAAATACCCAGGAGTCTCATTACTTCTGAGGACTCAGTGCAGGCCGTGTGGTCAGGAGAAGGTCAGCACACATACACAGCCACCTTTATGCAATAATTCACAAAATCCATTAAATCTGATATTATTCATACAACAAAGACCAGCAAAGGTATCCATATATAGATTCTGAATTGGGTTCTCGTGTATTTGATGTTTTACTAAATGCTCTATATTATACCTGTAATAAAGACATGGAGTCAGTAGATGTGATTCAGACATAGATGGTTAAATTGGTCGACTCCCAAAATAGTCCTGGGAGTGTGCGCCAATTACACTGGATTCACATTCCACAGCAACCCAATTAAATCTACGCAAGGATGCTGGAAAGTCGACTGCATAGTTTTGTCCAGGTGCTGAAAAAGCTCAACAGACCATTTCATTTGTATAACTATAGGGCAACAGATGAGTCAAAACACTATGAATACTCAGACTAAATAATAAACCATACTGATTGTGTTATGGGTTGAGGTATAGATGATGAAAAGTGTTCAAAGAAACGAGGAGGTCTAAAGATCTGAGGGACTTTTACAAAAACCAAACCTGTGGCAGAGCGTCTCTGAAATAATTGCTCTAAGGAGAACCCATGACAAGGTTAGCCCAAGGGTCAGCCTCCTATCCTGTCTGCTTCCATGTTGAACTATCAGAAAGACCACCGTGGCAAAGGTGTCAGAAATTAACACAGCACATGCCACCCGTCTGACTATGACGCTATGCTAACCATGCTAACCCTTGTCAAAAGAGCCTACGTTGGGCAAGCAAGTTGCCACACTGTCTATATATATATATATATATATATATATATATATATATATATACACACACACACATACACACACACACACACACACACACACACACACACACACATATATATATACATATATAAAATGGTAAATTATGTCATGATATAGTATATAGTGATATAGGGCTATGTCAGTGTCATTGGCACTGACACAATGCTCCGAAATAAGCTGTGTATGCTCCATTTCCGACAACCGCTGAAACCTTACTAAGAAGCTTGCCGACAGGAATCAAACAAAAATGGCCACTGCTGAACGACCCTTTCAGAATAAAAGACTCCACCTTTACCTAAATGTATACACTGGTGTGAAGTCTCTCGTGTAAGTGAAGTTAGCCACAATAAGAAAGTATTTATGTCAATATTACATATAGATAACTTAAATATTATTTAGGTAATTAAATGAATAAACATTTTAGGGGGTTATTTGCACTGTAGAATACATATTATGCATGTGCAAAAATACTTTAAATGGTATACCACAAAACCCTGCAAAACAGCAAAAATGTGATAAATATTTTACATGAATATTTTTTGAAAACCCGCAAAACAGCGAGTCCATGATAAACGAACCGCAAAGTAGTGAGAGAACACTGTAGGCCTAAACCATGATACTACCACCACCATGGGATAAGGTTCTTATGCTGGAATGCAGCATGTTCTTTCCCCATACATAATGTGTCTCATTTAAATAAATGATTAATTATACTACAGTAAGTATTTGAATGGCTTTCTACTTTCTTCACAACATTCAAAAAAGATGTTGTTTGCTGCTGAAAATGCTGCGTAACACAAACAAACAAACACTGAACAGGAACTGAATCGTCTAAAACTAACCTTCGAAAAGAAAATAAAAAGATGCAAACTTTTAATAACACTTTTTAAGGAATTGAGAATATGGACATACTTTCTTCAAAATCTTAAACAATAAACACACACAAACACAAAGAACACACAAATAAGTCATGTCAACATCTACACAACAACAGTTGTGTAGAGCAAATAAATTATATATTGGATGACTAGATGCTAACAAGTTATGTTCAACCAGGTTGGATATTTTTATATAATTACAACGATATTTATTTTTCGATCAATCTATCTATTTAATACAATATGTATTTATTTATTATTACCTAACATAGAGGTGTAGCTACATTGAAAGCCAGGGAGGTGGGCCCCACTGCATATGATTAAAAATGCAGTGTAAGAAGTAATTGTCTTTTCTTGCTGACTAACATTGTTGTGCGTTTGTTACATAAAACAAATGTAGCACTGTCTTTTACATACTAAGCATCTTAAATACTTGCTAAAGGGCCAACAGTTGTTTTAGCAGTGAGGTTGAAGTCATCAACGTTTGTCTAAGGAGCAACTGAAGTACCAAAGCACATGCTTTCAATAATGATCTAGCTAGCCGTCACTTACTCCAGTTTACAGCTGTGGGGGTACCAGAGCCTAACCAAACTACTGCATTGCCCTGATCTATATCAGATACTTATAAAATACAATATTAATCATTATACAGTAGTGCTTGAAGGTTTGTGAACTCTTTAGAATTTTCTATATTTCTACATAAATATGACCTAAACCAACATCAGATTTTCACAAGTCCTAAAAGTAGATATAGAGAACTTAGTTAAACAAATGAGACAAAAATATTATACTTGGTCATTGAATTTCTAGGATTAGAAGATTTGTGAGAACCTCTTGTTGATGCTCAACAGGCTGCAAAAGGTTACAAAACCATCTCTAAAGAGTTTGGACTCCACCAATGCACAGTCAGATAGACTGTGCACAATTCATGACCATTGTTACCCTCCCCAGGAGTGTTCGACCAACAAAGCTCACTCCAAGAGCAAGGCATGTAATAGTTGGCGAGGTCAAAAAGGACCCCAGGATAACTTCTAAGCAACTGAAGGCCTCTCTCACATAATGTTCATGAGTCCACCATCAGAAGATCACTGAGCAACAATGGTGTGCATGGCAGGGTTGCAAGGAGAAAGCCACTGCACATTGCTGCTCGTCTGCAGTTTGCTAAAGATCATGTGGACAAGCCAGAAGGCTATTGGAAGAAAGCTTGGTGGATGGAAAATTTAACTTTTTGGTTTAAAAGAAAAAGAAAAAGGAAAACACTGCATTCCAGCATAAGAACCTTATCTCATCTGTGAAACACGATGGTGGTAGTATGATGGGTTGGGACTGTTTTGCTGCATCTGGACCAGAACGGCTTGTCATCATTGACTGAACAATGAATTCTGAATTATATCAGAGAATTCTAAAGGAAAATGTCAGGCCATCTGTCCATGAACTGAATCTCAAGAGAAGGTGGATCATGTAGCAAGACAACGACCCAAAACACACAAGTCCTTCTACCAATGAATGTTTAAAGAAGAATAATGTTTTGGGATGGCAAAGTCAAAGTCCTGATCTTAATCCAAAGGAAATGTTGTGGAAGGACCTGAAGTGAGCAGTTAATATGAGGAAACCCACCAACATCCCAGAGTTGAAGCTGTTCTGTACGGAGGAATGGGTTAAATTCCTTCAAGCCGGTGTGCAGGACCAATCAACAGTTACTGCAAACGTTTAGTTACAGTTATAGCTGCACCAAGGGTGGAGGGTATCACACCAGATACTGAAAGCAGAGGTTCACAGACTTTTGCCTCTCAATAATATGTTTATTGGATCATTTTCCTCAATAAATAAATGACCAAGTATAATATTTCTGTTTCATTTGTTTAACTGTCACATCTGTGGCCACTAGGGGCCACCAGACAAGTCGTAAAGTAGACTAAGGAAGCTTCCTCTCGCAGAGCACCCAGCCAGATCATCAGTTACACCTGGAGTTCTTTGTGGAAAGCTCTGATTGAGCTCTCCTCTCCTCCTTTATATTGAGCATTCTGACTGGAGCTCTCCGCGGGTCAACACGCTTCCATGCCACGTATATACATCACTGAACTGTGTATCCTGATTTCTCATTGTGCATTTTGTTACTTTGTCTTGTTTTCTGGCATTTCTAAGTTTATGTCTGCAGATCCCCCAGGTCAGAGTGTTGTCGGGATCCTGATCCCTTCCAAGCCATTTTGGTGAGTCAATCGGTGAATCAATCCCCACACTGTTCTGTGCGTGAACTTAAGGTGCAGGTTCAGATAATTACCTGAACCACACCTTCTCTCTCCCTGCCCTTGTAGATTCAGAAGCAGCTGAAAGCTTCATTGATCAAGCGACCCTGAAGGTGCTCAGTTATCTGGAGCTCCAACATCAGCTCCAGATAACTTCCATTGACAGAGGATTCCTAGGGGGTGGAAGCATGGTCCCAGTATTACTTTGGTCATCGTCTATGAACCTGTCCCATCCGTGTCCACTCTATGATAGTTGAGAACCCCCAGATCAATCCTGCAATCATAATTCCCAACTGCTATCATGAGCTGATAGAGGTGTTCAGTATACGAAAGGCCGAAGGCTTGCCACCTCACCAGGAATACGATTGCAAGATTGGTCTGCTGCCGGGTTGCACTCCCCCTCAGAAGGAAATCTATGCCTTGTCCCTGCCAGAGAAGCAAGATATGGAAGAATACATAAGCAAGGCTTTGGTAGCAGGTTACATTTGGCACTCCACCTCTCCAGCTTCTGCAGGGTTCTTTTTCATGGAGGAGAAAGGGGGATGGCCTCATTAAGGTCACAGTCAGGCTTCCGTACCCCTTGCCATTAGCCCTGTCAGTCCTAGAACAGTTACGAGAGGCTCGGGTGTTCACCAAACTAGATCTCCAAAGTGCGTATAACTTAGTCCGCATTAGGGATGGTGATCAGTGAAAGACGAATTTTATCATCACCTGATGCCACTTCGAACACTGCATCATACCATATGGCTTGGCTTTAGCACCAAGCGTGTTCCAATACCTCAAATGAATTGCTACAAGACGTGCTTGGTAAATTCGCCAATCGCCTACATCGATGACATCTTGATCTACTCTCCCAATGTTGGAAGCCACATTGATCATGTTGGGAGGGTGCTGCGCAGGTTATTACAGCACCAGCTCTACATCTGGGGAGAGAAATGTCAATTTCACAGAGACCAAGTTGAAATTTTGGGGTACCACTTTGGGCCAGAGGGGTTGGCCATGGATCCAAGGAAGGTAGAGGCAGTAGAGAACTGTGGCCAACCCAATACCCTGCAGGAATTATGGTGCTTTCAGGTGGTTCATGAAATTTTATCACCTCTTCATACGCCATTTCATCACCATCGCCACGCCCCTCAGGAACCTGCTAAATGGCAAACCCAAGAAGCTACCCTGAAACCCAGAGGTCACCCAGGCCTTTCTAACCCTGAAAAAGCCTTCATGTCCACCCCAATCCTCAAGTAGCCTGATCCCCCCCTTGACGTTCATTGTGGAGGCGGACGCTTCGGATGTAGGAGTTGGGGCTGTACTATCACAACGACAAGGTGAGCCAGATAAGCTACATCTTGTAGCCTTCTTTTCCAGAAAAATTTCTGTGGCAGAGAGGAACTAAGACATGGGGGACAGGGAGCTCTTGGAAGTAAAGCTGGCCTTGGAGGAATGGAGGCATTGGTTGGAGGGCACCATTCACCCATTCCTTATCTACACTGACCATAAGAACCTAGAATACATGAAGTCAGCCAAGAGACTTAACTCCAGGCAGGCCTGGTGGGCCATGTTCATCGCTAGATTTAATTTCATGAAGTCATACCATCCAGGTTCGAAGAATGTGAAAGTGGACATGTTATCCAGAAGCCACAAGAGGGAGAACAGAGACCTCATGCAACCCATGGTTCCCTGCTACAAGTTCCTTCATGGCATCACTTGGGATGTGGACACCATGATAAGGTCATGCCAACCAACTCGAGGTCCCAGCCAATGTCCTCCTGGCCTGCTGTTTGTTCCCGCTGACCTTCAAAGCCATCTCATCACCTGTGCACATGTCACGCCGGGAGTTGGGCACCTCGGCGCATGATGTACTTTAGGTCTCCTGACCTGTAAATACTGGTGGACCCAGATGGGCAAATATGTTAATGACTTTCCTCTTGTGCTGTTTGTGTGCAGGCTAAAGTCCCTAGGGTCCTACCATTGGGCAAGTTATTACCATTAGCAGTTCCTGTGCATCTCTGCTCTCACCTAGCTACAGACTTCGTGACACCACCATTCTCGTTATAGTGGATTGGTTTTCAAAGTCCGTATGCTTTGTTTCCCTGTCACGTCTTCCGACAGCCATGAGACAGAGGAGATATGGTTTGAGTGGGTGTTCCACTACTTTGGGATCCCAGAGGACATTGTGAGTGACTTCACTGTCCTCAGGATTGGGTGAGATATCTGCCCTTGGCAGAATATGCACAGAACTTGCTCAAACACTTAGCCACCAACTTAATACCCTTCCAGTGTGTCCTAGATTACCAGCTTCCACCCTACCTGTGGAATGCTAACCACACCAACACTCTGGCAGTGGATGCTTGATTCCAGAAAAGTGAGAAGTCTGGGCTCTCACTAACCAGAGACTCGCCATGGCTGTAGCCAAAATGAAATGGCACACTGACCGACACAGAGGTATTACCCCACTATCCTGGCCCAGAGATAGAGTCTGGGTGGAAACCAAGACCTTACACCAAGAATCAGGTACTAAGAAGCTTAACCCCAAATACATCTGTCCTTTCCCTATCCTCTGTCAAATTAACAAAGTGTCATACAAGGTACAACTACCATGCCATTGCAGGATTCACCCGGTCTTCCATGTCAGCCAACAGCCTGGATGACGGGGGAGAGATCACAATCTCCCGGACCAGTGGCGGCTGAAGGTGAGACCACCTACATGATCAAATAGCTCACTAACTCCAGGCGCAGACAAGGGCAAGGAGGAAAACAGTTGGGTCATGGCAGAAGACATCTTGGATCCACTGCTTATGGAGGGCTTCCACCGCCAGTCCGCCACCAAACTAGCTCCTCGTAAGCCAGGTAGGCCCAGGGGGAGAAAGAAGGCTCCTGGAGTTAGCGCCTACTGTCATGTCTGTGGCCACTAGGGGCCACCAGAGAGGTCGTAAAGTAGACTAAGGAAGGTTCCTCCCGCAGAACGCCCAGCCAGATCATCAATTACACTTGGAGCTCATTGGGGAGAGGTCTGATTGAGCTCTCCTCTCCCCTTTATATTGAGCGTTCTGGCTGGAGCGCTCTGTGGGTCAACACATTTCCATATTCACGTATTTACATCACTGAGTATCCTGACTTCTCATTGTGCATTTTTTTTTACTTTGTGTTGTTTTCTGGCATTTCTAAGTTTATTTCTTATTAGATTCCCCAGGCTAGAGTGGTAGGGAGATCCTGATCCCTCCCAAGCCGTTTTGGTGTATCCTTTGTGCTTTGGATTAGTATTGATTTGTTCCTGTTTCTCCTTCCTCATCACTTACTCTCCACACACTGCACCATTTGAGTTTTGTGTTGCTTTCTTTTAATAAACTGCACTTCCTTCCAAACACTTGTGTGAGGTCGAAACATTAACTAGGTTCTCTTTATCTACTTTTAGGACTTGTCTGTGAAAATCTGATGATGTTTTAGGTCATATTTATACAGAAATATAGAAAATCGAAAGGGTTCACAAACCTCTAAGCACCACTATGTATGTATATATACATAGACATACACACTGCCTGGCCAAATAAAAAGGTCACACCAATATTTCATTGGGCCGCCTTTTAGCTTTGATTTCAGCATGCATTCGCTGTGGCATCATTTCCACAAACTCGATGATGGGAGATTTGGACCCACTACCTTCTCCAGCACATCCCAAAGATTCTCAATGGGGTCCAGGTCTGGACTCTGTGGTGGTCAATCCACGTGTGAAAAGGTCTCTGTATATGTATAAAATGTTTGTTATTTTGGGCATGTATTCACTCATGATAACTTTGTTCTCTAATGGTCATAACCCCCACAGATCTGATACTATTATGGTGGCGGATCATTCTCAGCACTGTGTGATGTTTTAGTGTGTGTTGTGTTGGTGGGATCAGATACAGCAGTGCTGAAAATAGTCCATCAACCAAAAATGTCCAGCCACCACCATTCTGTAGGCAGTGTCCTGATGAAGTCTTGTCTCTGGCTTTACATCTACAAGGTGGAGCAAACACAGAGTTTACAAACCTCCAGCAGTGCTAATCCACCGGTACCAGCACAACACACAAAATTAAACACACACTAACACCACCACCACATCAATGTCACTGCAGTGCTGAGAATGATCCACCACCCTAATAGTACTAGATGTGTGGTAGTCCTGTGGGGTCCTGACCATTGGAGAACAAAGTTATCATGAGTCCATACATATTCAACAAAAGTTTTATACATATACAGAAAAAAAACATTTGTAATTTACATTTTTAAGGAACTGAAGTATTTCATGGTAAAATTTGACTGAATTAATCTTTGTTGATCATAGTCAAGAACAACAACACAAACAGAGAAATAACATATAAACACAATTAGTCATTTCGAATTTGATGTCTAGAATGCGTTCCAAAAAAGTTGGGATGGTGGCAATTTAGTGCTAGTAATAAGATTTAAAAACTATATAATGATGTGATTTCAAACACGTGATTCTGATCATGATTTGGTACAAAAGCAGCATCCAAGAAAAGCTGAGACTTTGAAGAGCAGGAGCTGGAAATGGATAAGAAAATTAGGGTTGGCCACCGAGAACCGGTTCCAAATAGGAACCAGATCCTAACATCCGGTTCTAGAACCGTTAAGAGGATGTTTGAATTTTTATTCTTTTTTCGGTTCCTAAATGCCCTCACTAGCTTGTTTCTGGGGTTTGTATTTGCTGGATTCACTCCGTCCTGTAGGGGGTGCTCCGTTCCTTCAGAGAGAGACTGTTATATGAGAGAGAGAGACAGACAGACAGAGAGAGAGAGAGAGAGAGCGCGAGCAACCAAGCTAGCTAGCTAGCTAGTAAGCAAGCTAGTGCCTTGCAGTTAAGCTAGCGATCTTAACAACACATATTTCTTAATCAAATTAAATAACTACCTAAACATTCGCATATTATAGCCCTACGTGGTAAGTTCTAATTGTTAAATATTTGTTTAGCTTGTTGTCAATAGGTTGGATACTCTTTTTTATGCATGTTCATTACTCATGTGTTTGAGTTTTGCATTTTTAAGCTAACGAGTTTCAACATGTAATTTGTAATATCTGATTCAAATTTATTCTATATTCTGTTTGCTAAAAGTGGATTTAATTTATAGAATGAGGTTAAATCTTGTATTGCCTCGAATTATTATTTCATGTGATTTAATACGGAAGGTGTAAAATGTTTATTTTAACATTTGTGTTAAGTGCTATGCATTCTAAAGATTCTAATATTAATTTATTAACAGTTTAACCGGCTCTGCCATGTGATTCCGAGGGCAATAAAACAAAAACTACCACAACGACAACTAGTTTATGTTATTCGTAACAATATTACTCCGCCCAACGCGCTCATCTGAACATGGACCACAAAAAACGCTGCTCAAAAGTCTGGCTTCATTTTAATTTGAATAAAAACGGCTTGGCACAATGCAACACCTGTGAAAAACTTATCTGAAGAATCTGAAACTATATGAAACTCTGCAGTACAGCTTTCATCCAGCAGATGGCAGCACAACCTCATAAACTAAATACTTCTAATCAAAGGCCCATTGATTTACGAGGTTGTGCCATCTGCTGGATGAATGTTTTACTGCAGATTCAGTGATAAATCTTATTTAGTGATAAGTGATTTGCGAATTTTATGGTAGAGCAGAGCTGTTTAAGACATAGTGGTTTATCGTAAGGTAGAGCAGGAGGGTCCATAGATAGAGAGACCCACTCTCGCAAAATTATTATTATTATTAAGGAGGAATGCACAACAAAGATGATAAAACACCTTCACCTGCATGGTACAATAATTAAGTGTAGACCTACTGTGTTTAACTTGTTGCGTCGCTCTCCTGTTCCAGTCGCTTCCTCCACTTTGGACAGTCAAACATCAGCCAGCAACTCCATGTTGCAAACGGAATCAGGTTGGTACATAAAAATTATGATTGTCTAATTCTTAACAGACTAGCTAAAGCTACAGACTACCAATTGCTAAAACTGTGACCTGCACCTCAAAGAATTGGAATTGAGAATTGTTTAGAACAGGAATCGAAATAGAGAATTGGAATCAGAATCGGAATCGTTAAAATGCAAATGATGCCCAACCCTAAACAAAATGTGTGAGAAAATTATTAAAATATTTTAAAACAATGTTCCTCAAAGAAACATTGTCATGAATTTGCTTATTTCAGTCATAACTTTTGCTGATTTGGTTTGTTTTGCATTGTCTTGTTGAAAAAGACATGGATGTCTCTGTTAAAGATCTCATATTGAATCCATATGTTACTCTAAAATCTCAATGTGCTTTTCTGCATTAATGCTACATCACATAAGTGTAAATTACTTTTGCTAAGGGTCCTGAACAAACCCCATACCATAACAGACCCTGTCATTTGGACTTGTTCCTCATAACAGTCTGGATGATCTTTTTTGTCTTTCGTCTGGAGGACATGGTGTCCATTTTTTTTTTTTTTTTTTTTGCAAGAAAGATCTGGAATACTGATTCTTCTGGTCACAATCCACATTTCCACTGTGTGATGGTCCATCCTAGATGCCTCCGAGCCCAGAGAAGTCAACAGATCTTCTGAATATGGTTAGCATTAGGCTTCTTTTTTGTACAGTAAAGTTTTAAGTGGTATTTGTGAATGTAACTCCATATTGCAGTGCTTGATAAAGGTTTACCAAAGTAATCCCTTACTCATGTGGTCTTTGTGCACTTTAATTCCTTAATAATAAGGAATGTAAATTCTTTACAAACTTTCTTTGGGGAACTTTGTTTTTAAATATTTCAATAATTTTCTCACACATTTCCATGTCCTGCTCTTCAAAGTCTCACCCTTTCTTAGATGCTGCTTTTGTACCAAATCATGATTATAACCACCTGTTAACATCATCTGTTTTAAATCATATCATTATATAGTTTTTAACCTTATTACTAGCCCTAAATTGCCAACTTCACAACTTTTTTGGCACATGTTGCAGGCATCAAATTCAAAATGAGTGAACATTTGCAAAAAAGAATAAAGTTTATTTATTTGAACATTACATATCTTGTATTTGTTGTGTATTCAATTGAATATGGGTTGAAAAGGATTTGCAAATCATTGCATTCTGTTTTTATTTATGTTTTACATCCCACCCAACTTCACTGGAATTGGGGTTGTATTATTTATTAATATTATATACAGTATAGCTCATTGTTGTACACATCCCATAATGTAGTAAATACAAGAATGAAACTTATGGAACCTGATCCAGAAATCAATAAATAAACTAACAAGCCTAAACTGAAAATAAACTTCTAATGGAAAATGAAAAATATTTCATGAATCTCAGCAAATTAAAAGGATTGAACTATAACATTTTGCCATGAAATTGAAATCTCAGATTGTAGGACTTACAGCCTGAATGATCTTCATTGAACCCAGAGCCATGCAAATCATAGACAAACAAAAACAAATATATCCATGTCATAAAAGCATAAACAAAATCTGGTAGATTAAATAATCATTTATGTGGAAAAATCTAGTAAATACAACTAGCAATAAACAGTTTGAGTCAGATCAATGTAAATCTGAACAAATTAAAATGATTGAACTATAACAATTTGCCATGACATTGAAAACTCAGATTGTAGGACTTACAGTCTGAATAATCTTCATCATCTAGAGCCATGCAACACATAGACAAACACGAACAAATATATTCATGTTATGAAAGCATAAACAAAATCTGGTAGATTAAATAACCGCAGCATTTATGTGGAAAAATCTAGTAAATACAACTAGCAATAAACAGTTTGAGTCAGATCAATGTATAAATAAATACTCT
>JAVSBU010171532.1:0-12441 GCA_033118015.1 Loricariichthys derbyi
AACCGTCTCCCGAGAATTCTGCACATTTCGGTGTTTGTCCCGTGTCGATATCTCGAAAACTGCGGGCGAAATTACGCATCAAAAAATGGCTGAATAAGAAGATAGATGACCTTCGGATAACAATAGTGTGATTGCCATAGGCAATCACGCTAATTAATCAATACAGATTGAAATTAAGACCAAAAAGAGTTTCAGAGGGAACAAAATGTGATGGCCACAGTTAGAGGACGTTATTGAACAGAGAACAGCAGGTAGAAGCAACTTTATAGTCTCTATTCGACTCTATTCAAACTTTCACGAAGGACTGAATCATCACTAAACAACTAAGTAACAGCAATGAGACTTGGATAATAATGAGAGAAATTTGGATATGCTTGCTGCTGAAATCACTCCACTGTTTACTTACAACACTGAGAATGATGGATTTAATGGATTTATGGAAGAGGAATGAACTGAAAAACTGAGTGTATTGGTTTTTTATTTTATCTTACAACTGAACAATGTTTAGAGTTAATGTGAATGAGTTGAATGAAGTTCGACTTATCTGACTGTTTTGTTTCACCGAATGCGTTTTATAATCCAGTGCTCCTTATGTATGGAATTAGATCCAGGCATTGATACTGTGCTTTATAGTCTGGAAAATACGGTAAGTCGACTCTCTTTAGTTGTTTAGTTAAATATTTGATACTACAGTACAGTTTGGTTAAATCTATTTTATTAAAATATAGAATTACCTCAAAAGTTAGATCAGAGTTAGAAAACAACAGTTCTAATAAAAACTTAACTCACGCTCATTTTCAGTGCATTTCATAAGAATAAGTACCTCAGAGTTTGTATATATTGATGCTACTAACACAATTATAATTCCCTCAAAGTTAGGTTAAATCTGTTTTATAAAGACATAATTATAATAGCGATTGCTTAACTTTGTTTTATTAACAAGGTGTCACCACGCCGGTTAAATCTGTATTACAAGAAACAAGTTTGAAACTCTGATTAAACCAAACTCTAACATATATTTTAATAAATTAACAAAACTGCATTATGCTGGTGAAATCCACCCCTTTTGCTCTTTTAACAGAAAATGCCATTTTGTACAGAAATGCTGACAAAAGGACACTTATAATCAGTCCATCCAGTCTTGCTTTCTGCTGACTCTTTATTTTCTATCTGCACTGGAATTGGCTGAAGCCCTGAAAGTGTGATTTCTTAGCCTGACAGACTCTATAATTACAAACCTAACTGAACCTTTTTCCAAACATATTATGGTCAAGTTTTATCACGATTATATGCTGTTGTTGCCCAGTGAGTGCCCAATAAAACATTGTTTCATTATTGTATTGGTGTTTCCGCACCTTAACGAGCTGCAAGGCACTGGGGGTTAACGTGTGTCATGTTAACTAAACTGCTATAACTCAGCACAACATTTTCCAAAGAAAACAGATTAAGAGAAATGACAAGAAAATTATATCCTAGACTGATTTTTTATTAAATGAATCATGAATAAAAGACTCAAATCTGAAATACCACTTGCAGCTACCACAGTTTATGATGATTTACTTAGCTAGGCATTTCAGGACAATATGGAAGTGTTTCCTGTTTACATATTCAGGTAGAGATATATGCAGCTTACCAGCCAAGGTCTTAAGAATTATAAGAATTATAATATGCAATCAAGACTAGTCTTTATATATATATATATATATATATATATATATCTTATTCACGTCTGAATGACGGAAAACTTGTACGAATGAACCCTTCTAAGACCTAAACAGAATAGATAATCACAGTATTGAATTCCAAAAAACATTAAAAATATATTGTTCTGTTTACCTCTTCGGAAGGTGTTTCAAGTTTTATAAAAGATAGAAAGAAAAGAAATAATTTAGTGCATTATTAAATAATATTAATAATATTATTCCTGTTTCACAGAACGTAACATGGACGTTAAGCTACACAAGCCTATGTGTTGTATGATGTATACTCTTACATTATAGTACTATCAATAAGACATTTGTAGTTTATTTTATTAGACTTAACACATTTTACAATATATAGTTTGAGGTTAATACATCATCTATAATCTATGTAGAATTAATTGTTTAGTTTACTAAAATCAAACATGAGCATCTTAAGATCTTTCCCCTAACTAAAAAGTTTAGGAGGTATGAATATGTTAAACTAAATTGATAAATTAAATCTTCTTTCAGATTCAGTTTCAGAAAACTTTATTCATCCCCGGGGGGCAATTGAGGATTCTTTTGCTTGGTTTAGAACACTACATTTTGGTAAAAGAACTTTACTTACCAGATCAAATAAAAATCCCAATGTAAAGTGGTTTCATCAGTTTGAAAGACATGTGAGTCATCACTATAACAGGGAAACCTCTGTAGGGAACCAGTGGAGAAACGTGGCAGAAAAAGCATAACTGAACAAGATTACCTGCTCAGTCCTCATTAAGAGCTCTTACCCTGGAACGTTCCTCCAGCTTGGTCATCATGACGATGTTGGCACTACGCTGCTCCCAGATCATCCTCCAAAAGTCTCCAAAGGTCTCAGGCAGTGAGCCCTGGGTGGCGATGTACGCATTTTGCTTCCTGTAGCCATCAATGTAGTTAGCGTTAATGTAGTCACTCCCCGGAATGCCTGGAATTGGAAGAAACATTGAGTGTGAGCTCAGCTGAGAAGGATTTGAGGAATGTAATTAACGCTTAAGATTCACTTTCACATTTCTATTCCAATTGTTCAAGTCACACAATCAGAGATCTAACTGCTGTAAATCTGCCAATTGTGGTCAATTAAGCGGCTAAAAAGTGTACTGAAAGAAAGAAAAGAGTGTGTAGATGACTGACTGTGTGAGTAAATTTGTGACTGAATTGAGTTGAGTAATTGAATCAGTAACTGTCAGAAATTTAAATTTACTTGCTACCTTTAAATGAATTGTCTTCTGTTCAAATTTTTGTTGATTAACTGAACAGCTCTTGGGTATTTTTGCTTTTATCTACATCTAGGCATTTAGCACACGCCCTTATCCTGAGCAAATTACAACTGATACAATCCAAGTAATTATGGGTCCAACAAGGATTCGACAATGGCAGCATGAGATTTAAATTCAGGACTTTCTGTTCCATAGTCCTGTACCTTAACCACTATTCTAATGCAAATACAAACAGTACACTCACTCTTTCAGTTATACACCAACACCTGCTGTATATAGGTCTCTGTAAGTGTGTATTCAATTAGAATAAGTGAGTGAGTGAGTGAGTGTGTGAGGGACTGCATGTGTGTTTGTGGAAGTGTGTAATTGAATATGAAAATGAATGATTGAATGAGTGACTGCATTTGTGTTTGTGGAAGTGTGTAACTGAATAAGTGAATGAGTGACTGCATGTGTGTTTGTGGAAGTGTGGAAGTGAATAAGTGAATGAGTGACTGAATGTGTGTTTGTGGAAGTGTGTAATTGAATAAGTGAATGAATGATTGAATGAGTGACTGCATTTGTGTTTGTGGAAGTGTGTAATTGAGTAAGTGAATGAATGACTACATGTGTGTTTGTGGAAGTGTGTAATTGAATAAGTGAATGAATGATTGTAGGAGTGATTGCATTTGTGTTTGTGGAAGTGTGTAAATGAATAAGTGAATGAATGATTGTATGAGTGACTGCATGTGTGTTTGTGGAAGTGTGTAATTGAATAAGTGAATGAATGACTGCATGTGTGTTTGTGGAAGTGTGTAATTGAGTAAGTGAATGTGATTGAATGAGTGACTGCATGTGTGTTTGTGGAAGTGTGTAATTGAATAAGTGAATGAGTAACTGCATGTGTGTTTGTGGAAGTGTGTAATTGAATAAGTGAATGAGTGACTGCATGTGTGTTTGTGGAAGTGTGTAATTGAATAAGTGAATGAGTGACTGAATGTGTGTTTGTGGAAGTGTGTAATTGAATAAGTGAATGAGTGACTGAATGTGTGTTTGTGGAAGTGTATAATTGAATAGGTGAATGAGTGACTGAATGTGTGTTTGTGGAAGTGTGTAATTGAATAAGTGAATACAGATTTGTATGAGGGACTGCAAGCATATTTATGTAAGTTTGTAATTGAATAAGTGAATGTGATTGTATGAGCGACTGCATGTATGTTTATGAAAGTGTGTAACTGAATATATGAGTGAGTGAGTGAGTGAGTGAGTGAGTGATTGTTCTAAGGCAAGATCATGTAACACCATTCTATGTTTTCCTGTCTACATGTGGCATTATTTTGGCACAAAATGAGGATCAGCTTAAGCCTTAAGCAAATCTCAGAGTAAACCTTTAAACATTCTAAATCACTTTGCCATATTACATTCAGAAACAGGAACTGAGTGATGTGAGGGGGAAAGAAAGTGTGAGCTTCAGATATTTTATCCTCCTCCTCCTCCTCTCTGATCTGGCTAAATGAAAGGCGTGTGGTCTTTTCCACCAGTCTGACAGCTAGTCAATGCTGCAGGCCTGGAGACCCGGAGCCTCACCAAACACATGCTACGGCGAGATAAAGCTCATCTGTCTGGAGCGCTGGCTTCCAGTACACCCCCTCTCCCTCGCTTCTCTCACCCTCGCTTTCAGGTAAATTATTCAGCTAAAAAAAAGTGGATATAAGCTCTTTTGGAGCAGTTTTCTCTCTGAATATGCTCTTTTTTAAATCCACTATTCATTGTAGAAGCTGCCTGCTCAGGATGATGGACAATGCATGAGGACAGTTAAACCTAATTTTCTCCTAGTTTAAATTGTAATAACCCGTTGCCATGAAATTTGTAGTCAGCCATTGTGAGGGGCAACTTCATTTAGAATCAATCAGTTGACCTGTAAAATCTATACACTGGTTAATAATGTATTGTATTGTAACGTATAATGTGTTTGTATTCTCCGCATTAGCCGTATTTCCAATTTTAATATCGCATTGTTTAGGATCAACGTAGTTGATTCAGGTACAGAAAGACAGAGGACACTGGATTTTTCAAAGCAGGTAACAACCTTTAACATCCTCATGTAGTTCAAGTCTCAGAGACTATTTTAACACGGTTGATGTGTTTGGAGACTTTTTTGAGTGAGTTACCCCATGTTTGTGTGTATGAATTTTGCTACTTATTTGTAACAAGCTGGGAGTTGGTAAGAATTGTCTTATTGTCCTAAACTACTTGTGTATTCTCCCTAACCTACAACTATATAAACTGGTTCACATTCATTCTTCGAGTCTCTGTTTCATCTGGCTGATCTTCAGTGTTGTTTGTAATAGCGTCTATCAGTGCATTTTTGACTTCCATCAAATAAAAGTGCATTAAACTCTTCTCTCGTTATGACTTACACTATGTTGTAACAGTACTTTACTGTATTTTCTATAATTATTGTAAATTTCCATAAATTAAAAATGCAGTGGCATTGGGGATGCTGTGTAGGTGGTAGAGCTCCACTCATGTTTTTAGAGATATCGCTGAAGCACTTACATTTTTTATGCATGCAGTTTTCTTGTAAAAAATACCCTTTATATTTACATTGTAGTAGCCCAAAATGACAATGACTGTGATTATCATAATGTCCGGTCAATGTCCATTTCAGTCACTGGTCAGAAGTCCTTAAACTGTGGATACCTGATTATACCATTTTTTTTGCCATTGCGGATGACTGCGGAACTCGTTCACAAATACATGTTTTGGCACTGTGACAGCGCCTTTACATTAATAATGGTTAAAAACAGTAAGTTCATTATGTCATTATACACCAATTCCAAAAGTGGCAGTATAGCCCACAGATGGTCTAAATGGCCGCCAATAAAGAATGTGTCACGTAAGCATTAAAGGATGCATGAATAAAGTAAAATGATTGCATTGCTTATGTGTTGTTGAAGATTGGCGGATAAAACAGGTGATTTGTGTTTGAATCGCTAATGTATTGCAAACGCATTGCGCATGCGTGGAGAACAAAGCGGGAGTTTTGCGCACATCCCGGGAGTGAGAACGTTCACTCAACGTTCTGTCTTATTAAATGCTTTGCATGAAGGATGTCTGGATTACACACACAAAAAAAGGAATGTAACTGTTGTTTTCTCCTCTAAACTCTCACCGGCAGGAAGCCACTGGGGCTTTAAACTGCACTGCAAAGCCACAATCCAGGTAATGCATTCCTTCTTCTAATTAGTTGATGCAGTCTGAAAATTATATTATTATGTTGTTCAAGTGCTGCTGCGTCTTGGTTTGTCCATTCTGTGATGTGAACTTCTTGAATGCTGACACTGAAATGAAGAAAATCAAATTTCGCCTGCCTTTTTATAGTATTTTCAGTAACCGTAATATATATGTTATATATATATGTTATACAATGATACGTTCACATCATGTTTGGAACTCATTCCCATGGACGTTGCATTCATTTCTCTTTTGGTACATTCATATTTCAATCGCAACATGAACGTTTTATGATCGCAATATATTCTTAATACATTTGCTACATATTCCTTTTCGGCAAACTATTGTGGAAATATGGGAATGTAAAATGCAAATGTGCAAATGTATTAAGAGCATAATCACGGATGTGTTGCGAAAGAATGGTGGATGTATTGCGAACTCAGAACAGAATTTTTTCCGCAGTCAAATTTTGAGCAGCTCAATTTTTTTGCTATTGCAAATTATTGCGAACATACGCAGATGTAAAACAAATATATTATGTGTGAATTGCGAAAACAACAAACATATCGCGAATATCAATTTTTTTTCTCTGCAAGTCATGCACACAGGCAAATTTTGGCTCTGTGACAGTCCCTTCAAAGACTGAACATTGAGTGGCACAAGTAGGCAGCTTATACAGTCCGCAACTCACTCGTGGAATGTGCGCAAAACTCCCACTTTTTTCGCAACGCATGTGCAATTCAAATGCAGTGTTTTGACTCGGCCAGAGTAGTTTCCGCCCTCTTTCGCATTTGTTCGTTTTACTTTCGCATGTCTTCCTTAATGCTTACGTAACACATTCTTAATTGGTGGCCATTTTTTATTTATTTATTTCATTGCGGATGACTGCAGAAAATTCTAATTTATATTCGCAACTCGTTTGCAAATACATGTTTTGGCAATGTGACAGGGCCTTTACAGATGGCTGATGCGACTTTTCAAAAGACCTGCCCAGAGCAAGAAGCTGTAGACCAGTCTTAAATGGCCTCTAAGGATAGAAACCTTTTGGGAGTCCTTTTGGGTGTTGTGTAGGAGTCAGGTTGGAAACATCTGCCAAGAATTATGGTAAAGGTTTCTTGCATTTTTCATAAGAGAGTTCCCCAGAGAGATGGCAAGAACCTCATGTAAGAATCTCAGTCTTGATAGGGCTCGATGGAAATTCACACAAATCCCAGGTCTCAACTCGAACACGAGGCTTGATTGCTCGTTATCCAGATGTGGAGTGACAGATTGCATGGTAATGCAAGGTGCAAATGTGAGCAGAAGTGAGCTGCTTCCAGGATCTAATGTAAACACAGTGTTCATTGAAGAGGAGGGAGGAAAGTAAGAATCCACTCAGACGAACTCAGTTCTGTCCCCAGTCTTGAAACCACAATTTAGCTCTCCTCCGCCTCCCCACACACCTGCAGCAGGTAATCAGTGTTCTACACTGTGTGATTACAGGCTGAGCTAGTGCCAAGTGCCTGACTGGAACAAAGATGGAGACTTGCAGGGGGTCGTCAAGGGTTTGGCTGGAAAACTTCAGTCCTACAAGAACAGAGTTCCTACTGTGTTGCAGTTTGGGAAAAAAATTGATTGCAAAACAGATTTCTTGCCGACAATTTATTTTTTCTACCCTCCTTACACTGAATCATGAACAGCAGTATGCTGGTCGACGTCATGCAGAAGCCGGCGCTAACTCTCGCGTGTACAAGCTTTCAAATGAAAGCAAACAGAGCGGCAAGGGCTCTCAGCTCCAGATGTTAGCGTGCAATACAACACTTTCGCAAATATGTGTGTCCAGCCAGAGGGAACCCGATCAGAGGGCTTAGTGAGGACAAACCTAAGTCTCTAGTGCATTGTGGGATGCCCTGACCAGGCCACTGATGCCACAAAGCCATCAACGTGGGTGTTCAGACCTACATGTAGATGTTATAGTGCCAATGCCATGCTACAAGCTCATAGCAGAGGAGGTACTAGGGGACTAGATGTCTTTATTTGGAACCACTAAATCTAACAAACATCCAAATTGCTGATTCAGTGCAGATCTCTCGTGTGTACACTTGTTTAGGTTGTGTGATGTTAATGGGAGGATGGAAATAATCTGGTAATTTTGTAGCCTGACAATAAGTTTATTTACCCTAACCGGCAATGCTTAAAAAAGAAACATCTGTTATTTCTTATTTTCCTTCTGTACCGTATCGGCCAAGTGAGAAAAGACAGTGTAACTGCCAGTATTTACATGAAACAGACTGCTATAAAAAATAAATATGACTGTATAGCCATGGTGCCGCTTTTCACGGGTGAAGGTGGTAACCTGCTAAAGTAGGCATGTAGGGGTGTGGTCAGCATGGTGCTGTGAAATGTAAAGTATACATAGCAAAGCCATGTTGTAACGTCACACTTCAACACTTTGACTGTTGGAGTCTGGCCGGCCTGCTCTGCCATGTCTCTGGAGAGGTAGCTGGCACAGGTTGGTCTGGGTGTGTTAGGTATGGTTGTTGAACTTAGCTGGTGCATTATGGTCCAAAGTTGTGCATCCTTGCTTTAGACTAAGGGTAAATCCAGAGCTACAATGTTAAAGAGTCGTGTGGTGATCTGAGATGCTGGGTTGATTCTTCTTTCTCACAGGTGTGATCAATCAGGTTTGTTAGTTGCTGGGGAGATGGGTTGTTGATCCCTCTTGGCTTTGTTACCCCCTGGTTTTTGCCTTTCTATCTGCGCTATACTGGTTACTGCTTTCGACGTCTTTGCTACAATTGCCACAAATGCGCTGTGTGACTCTATGTTCTTAACATCCATAACTACATATTCTGTTTTCTCTCTGAGATATTCTTGTGGTACCAGTTTCAGTCCTCATATCTTTACTCAGACCACAACAGAGGACCCTAACTCCCACTCTGCTCCTATTGCTGACCACAAGAACTATTACCTGCTTAAGGACACATGAACTGACAGTGTCACAAGACACAATTTTTGCTCCCTGACCACTAGAGGTCAGGGTCGTCCCACAAAACCACCCAAAGCCGCTCCGAGTTTTTTGAACGAGAGATACGTTAGTTTTGTTTTGCAGGAGGCCAGCCTCTAATGCCCACGGCCCCTTTTAGTTTCTGTCGTTTCTTCAGAGCATTGTCTTGGTGTTTTCGGTTCTCCTACCCCTTCTGATTTCTTAGTTAATTTTTTGCTCTTGAGCCCTGTCTTGTTATTTTTGTTTTCGCTTCCCCTCATACTATTCTGCCCTTTAGTTCTCCCATCTGTATCTCGTCCTATTCCTCTGCCCTTCTCCTTCCCAACCTGTCATTGCCGTCGTAGTGACGGCATCTGTGGTGGTTACTCTTCCCCATAGGGTTAGAGGTACTGGCTCTCCTGCCAAGGGGGGAGGCGGAGTAGGCACCAGGAGGGCTGAGGTAAACCCTAAGGCTGTAGGTAGAGTAGGGTTAATCGGGACCCACCGCCATCGTCACTACCAGGTGTGCATGATTAACACGCCCCCTACTGTTCACATCCTGCACATAGGTCCTTCATCCCTATATCATGACATATAATCACTCTGTTTACTGGACTAAATAATGTCAAGAGTTTTGCTTTATATATACTATTGTATTCTACTCTATAGTTTTATAGTCTCTAGTTTGTTAGTCATTCCTTGTCTTGTCTGCTTACTCCTCACCAGGGTAAGCTGACATAGGGTGCAAGGCAGGAACAACCCTAGATAGGGTGCCAATTCATTGTAGGTCACCTCCACTCACACATTAAAGGCATATGTACCACACGTCTTTCGAATGTGGCAGGAAACCAAAGTAGCGGGAAAAAAGCCACATGAACAAGGGGAGTACATGAAAACTCTACATAAACAGAACGGGATCTTGGATCTGTGAGACGCCAGTACTGGTCATTGCCTCACAACAAGAAGGTCCTGGTTTCAATCCCAGGTGTCCATCTGGGTTTTCTTTAGGTACTCCATTTTCCTCCCACATGCCAAAGACGTGTTAGGTTAATTGGTGTTTTCAAAGTGCCCTTAGTGTGTGATTGTGTTTGAGTGTGTGAGTGAATGTGCCCTATGATAGATTGGTGGCCTGTCTAGGGTTATTCCTGGCTTGTGCCCTGTGTTGCCAGCTAGGCACCGGCTTTCCCGTGACACTGACCAGGATGAATGGATATTATTATATTATAACTATTACTATACATGTATTATTTGGATAACGTTTAATTCATACATATAACATCTATGCTGGTCAAGGAGGTCAGAACCCTTGTTGGTGTTTTGATCCTCCCAGAGTTTCTTCTCATCATGTTTAGGGAGTTTCTAAAGTCATTCACATACCATCAATGCCAGACAGCAGCACTCTGGAATGGTCGTAGGCGATGACATTGGCGTAGCGGTTCTTGGCTTTGTTCACCTCCAGGTTTGAGTTCTCCCATGTAAACTGCTGCCCCGGATCTATTGACTGTATAAGAGAGAAAATTATTTTAAAAGTAATACTTATTTCATGAATGCATACATCTAGGGGTGGGCAATATGACAGTATTTTATCGTATTGTGATAAAGTCTGTTATCACGATTTTCCGAGCACAAAAGGTCAATAGTAGATTTTGAGAATCTGTTGTGACTAATGCATTTTGCCTGGGATCACATGTACCGTGATAAATATTGTGTATTATGAAATATTTTTAAATATCGTAATAAGATATCTTTATATCACCTACCCCTACATCAATGCAGCTCAGTCTCGATATTAAACACAGGAGCAGGCATGATCTTTAAAATCATTTAAACTCCTGCATTTATATATATCTTCACATGAACTGATCCTTGCTTTCTTTTGAGAAACTTTTTAATGCATCCTAAATGAAAAAAGGGCAAGATAGGCATCCTGCATCACTGCCAAACAGGTTTAAAATAGCTTCCTGGCACACAGCGGTGCAGTAACACTAATTCCACCCAGAGATGGAGGAGTGAGCAGGGAGTATTAACATGAGAGATGCAAGTAGTAAGGATGAGGACTTACAAGTATACACTTAACAATCATTTTCCCATTTCAGAATATCCTCGCTTCACCTCCGTTCCATCTTCTGGTGCCTGATCCATCCGGTGAAACATGTGACTTCTATTTGGGGTCGCTCTATTATGTGACACATGGAAAGTTTACTCATGTGGTCTGTAAGCTAAATAAATATTGCTCCGGGTTTCACGCCAGGATTAGAAGCATCCAAACATTATGGATATTAAACAGAGTTATTGGACTTAGCTTCGATCAAAGGACTATTTCACTGTATAGAAGACAATTAGCACCGTCTAATTCATAAGCTTCTAACATATTCTCTGTGCTCCTTATTAAAATCAGGAGTCGACTAAAGTGTTCATTCCTATTAGGAACCTAGTGTTCTGTTAAGCATGTGTCTTCAATCATTTTAAGTGCCTCTTATAAGAGCCAAAAGCAAGATATTCTTTTATAAGCACACAGCCTGGGGTTACAACATGACTTATAGCAAGCAATCTGATTTTTTTTTTTCTCAGGATGAAAGCATGGAGATCTGGTTTCTGGTCATAGAAAAGCTTCCACAGACTCTAAACAAGCCCCAAAACAGCACTTAGCGTTAAAAGTTACACAGGAGTGTGAGAGCAACACGATTTCCCATTCGCAAACAACTTCTGTAGGAGGAACACAGCTGCAGTTCCCACATCTGGCTTAAGTCTGAGGTGCATTTAGTTCTGTGCTTCAGGTTCTGCAGAATGTGTGGTCAAATCCCAAAGCCACAGCCAATTCTCAGATCTTTGGGAGGTCCAAATGAACATATCTGACAAATGATTATGTAAATGCACTGCCTCAATAAGAATACTTAATTAATATACAGGTATGTGCCATTTAATGACCGAGGTCTTGACAATTATAACACTAATATAATACTAACAATAGGAAATTAAAAATCTATATGGGTGAACAATACAGCTACAGTGGTGCTTGAAAGTTTGTTAACCCTTTAGAATTTTTTTATATTTTTGCATAAATATGACCTAAAACATCATCAGATTTCACATAAGTCCTAAAGGTAAATAAAGAGAAACCTAGTTAAACAAATAAGAGAAAAATATTATTTATTGAGGAAAATGATCCAATATTAATGAGTGACAAAAGTATGTGAACCTCTAGGATTATCAGTTAATTTGCAAGTGAAATTTGAGTCAGATGTTTCAATCAATGTGATGATAATCAGGTGTGAGGGGGCACCCTGTTTTATTTAAAGAACAGGGATCTATCAAAGTC
>JAVSBU010171639.1:0-12440 GCA_033118015.1 Loricariichthys derbyi
AGCCAAAAGTTGCAAAAAATGCCTAATATATCAAATGTGATACAAAAAATATCATAAACAAAATGATCTGGCAATTTTTTTTTTGGATTTTTAATAATAAATACTTTCTCTATTTAAACAATGCATACTTACTTAATAACTAATTATTTCTATTATAGTTAAATCATGTTAAAAATGTGTGTATCAAATTCGATACTGCAGGTATATAGGGTACAAAGCCAAAAGTTGCAAAAAATGCCTAATATATCAAATGTGATACAAAAAATATCATAAACAAAATGATCTGGCAATTTCTTTTTTGGATTTTTAATAATAAATACTTTCTCTATTTAAACAATGCATACTTACTTAATAACTAATTATTTGCATTATAGTTAAATCATGTTAAAAATGTGTATCAAATTCGATACTGCAGGTATATAAGGTACAAAGCCAAAAGTTGCAAAAAAATGCCTAATATATCAAATGTGATACAAAAAATATCATAAACAAACTGATCTGGCAAATTTTTTTTGATTCTTAATAATAAATGCTTTCTCTATGTAAACAATGCATACTTACTTAATAACTAATTATTTGTATTATAGTTAAATCATGTTAAAAATGTGTGTATCAAATACGATACTGCAGGTACAAAGCCAAAAGTTGCCAAAACGCCTAATATATCAATTGTGATACAAAAAATATCATAAACAAAATTATCTGGCAAAAATTTTTTTGGATTTTGAGTAAACGTGGCCTAATCATCTCAGTTTCAAAAAAGTCGAATTTTATGACTATTTTTGATGGGTCAGGCTTTACAGAGTTAATCATACAATGTCCAATAAGGAGTGCATTGTGGGCTATAGAGTGTTGATCAATTTCATCCTGCTTGACTTTTGTGATTAAAGTGGTCACGTGATAAAAAAAACAGACGGGGTTGTTCTGTGAGTGATTATACTGGAGTGCTCTGGCAAAAGCGTGCTGGAGCAAATGTTAATGTTAAACATGCAGCGTGTGAGGCTGAGGTGTGTGACGCACAAAGCAGCGATGACTCATTCTGGGGATGATTTTGGATGGTCCTCCGCCACCACTACAGCAGTCTGGCTTAAATGACCACGTTATTCTAATGACACTATCCTCCCATATACCCCTGACCCTGCATGATAAATCGTCCCGGCTGAAATGTCAACTGCGTGGACGAGTAGAGACGGAACAAGAGAGATTTGGTTTAAAAAAAGTATTAATTCAGTGTAATGATAAATTCATTAGATAATTTACAATACATATACAATAATCATTATAATTGTATAATTATGTAATAATAGAGTATGGCTGCTACCTCTTTTTCTTGTTTGGTAAGGAAGGTATTAAAGGTCAGTATGATTATTTTCTAGTCTTATACAAATTATTCGTGATATACTATAAACAAGCAGCATTAATATGGCACAAAGAGGTTTTTCTTTCAAGAACCAGACTTGTGCTTGAACCTTTCTGTTAATGTTCAATGCTTGATAAAGGAAACGTAGCCCTTGCTTTACTAGATTTGACCTTTTCCCTCATGCTTCAACACATGCAGCTTTGGCTTTTTCCCTTCTCTGTCGGTAGGATGCCATGGTGGTGATTCTGAAAAGCCTTTTCCCTGCCTGCCTGTTCAATATTATCGGCTTCGGATCCACATTTAAAGCTCTGTTTGCCACCAGTCAGAGCTACGACGAGGTACCTGCTCTCATCTCATTCAGTGCCTTAAATAATGTGTAGTGGTTGGAAGACTCATATTTCACTGAAATATGCTAATGCTGTTAGTGATGGATGAGTGAAATCAATCTATTCCCTGTTAAATGAGCTCAACGCTCAGAACGCTTGCTCACTGTTAATAATGTTTTTGTAAGTGAAGTTAAAATGTAGAGAGGGTGTCTGTTTGTACTTTTTACATGGTGTAAATTCCCTCTCATGTATTTAATACATTCATACGTTAATAGAGCAACATCTGAAGCCTAAACGTATCACTCTCTAATTACAATTAAGAACCATGTTAACTACATTAACAATCACATGCTGAAGAGGCAAAATATAATGCACACAATAGAATATAAACAAACAGACCTCGCTGGCTGCACACAACCAAGAGGGAATGAGTTTACTTGAAGAAACTATTTTCCAGAACAGGCAATACAGTATCTTCAATTAAACATTTTAACCCTTTAAGTGAGTACAGTGCAACTACTAGTAGGAACTAACAGCAATCAAATAACTGGTGCTCGGCACTTCTAGGTATGTGTTATGTAGGTGAAAATAGCTTGTACTTAAACATGTAGTTAATGAAAGTAAATTACTATTCATAAAAAATAATTAAATAAAAAAATGTAAAATTGTGACATGAAAATAATATTATTAATATTAAAAATGTATTTAAAAATAATATTTAAAACATTAATATTAAAAAATGCACATGCTAACCTTTAACAAAAAAATTAAAAGTTTTTTTATCACTATTTACAGTCACAACGTCTGGAGTTAAAAGACAGATTTTTGTACTGTAGTACCTTTATATATCTATCTATAAGAGAGTGGTAACTGTTTGTGATTTTTATGGTATCCAAAGTAGCTGGTAAGGTGTTGCTAGGAAGTTGCTATGGCATTTCAATTGGTTGCTAGGGTCAGTGCAATATGGTACTAATGAGGTTATTAATAGGTTACTATGTGGTTGCTGTGGTATCTTAAGGAGTTGATTAGGGTTTGCTCTGGTGTTCCATGGACTTAGTGATGCGTTGCTATGTGGTTGCTATTTGATATTGTGATATTTGAGAAAATTGATGTGGGTTTGATAGGTGTTCTGTTTGGTAATAATGATGTTATTAATGTGTTGCTATGTGTTGCTGTGGTATCTGGGTTAGCTGATGGGGGCTTGATAGGTGTTCAGTATGGTATTAAGGAGGTTACTAAGTATCCTAGGTATCTTAGTTTTATGGATTTGATGGGATTTATTCTGGTGTTCCAGGGACTTAGTAATGTGTTGCTGTGTGGTTGCTTGGTATCTGAGATAGTTGATGAAGGTTTGATAGGTGTTCAGTATGGTAATACGGAGGTTATTAATATGTTGCTATGTGGTTGCTATGGTATCTGAGAAAATTGATGTGGGTTTGATATGTGTTCTGTTTGGTAAAAATGATGTTATTAATGTGTTGCTATGTGTTGATATGGTATCTGAGTTAGCTGATGGGGACTTGATAGGTGTTCAGTATGGCATTAAGGAGATTACTAATGTGTTGCTATCTGGTTGCTATGGTATCTTAGTTTTATGGATTTGATGGGGTTTACTCTGGTGTTCCAGGGTTAGTAATGTGTTGCTATGTGGTTGCTATGGTATCTGAGATAGTTGATAATGGTTTGATAGATGTTTAGTTTGGTAATAAAGATGTTATTAATGTGTTGCTATATGGTTGCTATGGTATGCTAGACAGGTTTGATTGTTGTTTGTTATAGTATTCCTGGTGGTTATTAATGTGTTGCTATGTGGTTGCTATGTTATCTCAGGCAGTTAATGGAGGCTTGACAGGTATTTGTTTATGATACTTCAGGTACCTGCTTTTCATACACTTAAGTACTAAAGGTTAGCTCCTGTTATTAGATGAACTTTAAATGAACCCTTTACTGGTAAATACTGATCCATTTCTAGGCAGAATATAATTATCTTAATTAGTCTAATAAATGTGCTGCTTCTACTGAGCTGCTGGAGTCTGACTCGGGCTCCCTACTGTGCAACAGGACAGTTTAGCCACCGCTTGTGATTATATAAAGAAGATGCGAGCTGATATGGGTGGAACTAACATGCTGGCTCCTCTGAGCTGGATGCTGAGGCAGCCGGTGCAGCGTGGTCATCCTCGCCTACTGTTCCTCCTCACCGACGGTGCCGTCAGTAACACGGGGAGGGTCATCGAGCTGGTGCGGAGCCACGCCCGGTTCATCAGGTATGAGGACGTGTGCACCCTGATAAGAGTGATGACTTTATCATGTCACAACTTAATAATAATGAAGTCTATTATTAATAATTATCATTAAATGTATATAATTGCAACCAAATGTTTTGGTAACCCTGGTCAAACTATACCACTGATTGAAAAGAGCAACAAAAGCCTTTGGCATGGTGGTTTAATACACTATACTAATACTGGGTAGGAACTCCCCATTGTAGCTCATCCGCCTCAAGGTTTGGAGTGTTGTGCATTTGCTTTTCTGCTCACCACAATTTGACAGAATGGTTACTGGGGTTACTGTAGTATTTTGTCTGTCTGAACCAGTCTGCCCATTCTCAGTGGATGTTTCTCATCAATAAGGCTTTTATGTCTGCGGAACTGCCACTCACTGGATGTTTTTTCTTTAATACACCATTTTGATTAAACTCTAGAGTCTGTTGTGTGTGGAACTTCCAAGATAAGCAGGATAAGCATGCCAAGGTCATGAACAAACCTTCCTCTGTGGGCATCACACGGAACCACACTGGCCCTGGTTTAGAGCTGCTTTAGAGTCGAGTGACTTACTTTAATTTAGATCAACAATAATCATTTGGCCAGAAAGTACGTCTTTTTTAACACCTACAAATTGCATTAAAACAAAACTGAAACTAAGCTCCATGTTTAATCTTTGGGTCTGGTTTCAATGCACTATAGTCCATAAATAGCATCGTTTCTCTCTGCTTCATTCCATATAGACATTTATGCCACAGTAGTGAAGACAATGGTGCAACTAGAGCCTGTCTTAAACGTATTTGTGGCAGTCGTCATGACTACGGTAATTAATTAGGCATTTTATGCAGTTCTTCTGAATTAGGAAGCTTAATAGGGCTGATGTGAAGTCCTCCATCGTCTCATTGGGTTTAGATTCATTTCTTTATAGAGGAACATCAGGCGAATATATAATCAAATCAGCCTGGCTCTTGCACAGGCATTTGTAATCCATTTCAGATTGCACTAAACAGGATGTTGCTTGCAGGTAAGATTATGACTGCATAGAGGACATTCATGCAGCATCTTGGCACTTTGTTTCTCTTTTATATGTGATTTGTTAGATTTTCAGAGCAACCAAGCCTTGCGATGGGCTACCAAACCAGGACACGTGCTCAAATCTATTCTATGCTCATTTATTCTTGATGTAGCTTTCATTAAGTCCTATTACAGAAGGCGTGACATAGACTGACAAATCACAAGCAACATAGCTGGACACCATCTTTCTGGGGAATTTTGAAGTGTGAAAATGATTTACTATCCATATTAATGCTACTAATCATTAATAAGATGAATACATTATTAATACATTCTTACCTTTGTATTTATTAATTTAGCAGATCTGTTGTTACTTAAGCACCCAGAAGTGGTCGCTTGGCAGAAGTGGCATTTAAATGGTGGACATTCTGGTGCACAGTCCAGTACTTTAACTCCTACATCACCACAGTACCAGTAATAATCAGAAAATGGAATGCGAGTGTTATTGCATCATAAATCTATTTCATGCCTATTCCGTTTCAGTATGCAAATGCAGTTTGAGAGGAAATGGCTGGATGCGTGTCAGGTTTGGGTTGTTTTTCGCATTTGAATAGTCACAATGTATATTTGTATGTTTTTGTTGGGATAAAAGTGCATTTTCTTAGGTCATTTTTAGTGAAATTATATTTTTATGGAAAACAATGTCCTCAGATTTATTATTAAATATATATAATGGCCTTCCAAGCATTATAATCAGGATAAAAACTGGTAGCAAATCTTATACCTACACTACAGATGCTGGGAAGAAGCGTCTTGTCCTTTTTTTTCATCCTTTAATTGATGAATGGCCTGCCGTGATTTCATTAGGCTCAAACAGAGTCTGGCCAGACCTCCAACACACAAACCCTGCCTACATAATGAACAAACAGCCATGAATCTCCAGCTCTGATAATCTGGGCGAACGCAACAGACAAAATTGAAGGTTGGATACTTAATCATTCATGTTTCTTCACGCAGCTTCTTCAATTTCGTTTTGCGTGTTTTTTCCTTTGCTCACCTTCGCCACTTTTGTTTGCTGTCATTTTTTCAGTGTTACTCTGTATATTAGTTCCCTTCCCCTTCGGTTGCTTGGTTAGTTTCTTGCGCTCAAGCTCTGACTACTTTTCTTCACTCGCCTTTTCCGCTCCCTCTCGTTGTTACTCACCTTTTGGTTTTCCCATCCTGTCCCCTTCCGCTCCATTCTCCCGTTCCCCTCATCCATTATCTATGCCCTTCTCAGTGACGACGTCCTCCGTGGTAGCCCACTCCCTTAGGGTAAAGGTACCTGCTCTCCTGCTAAGGGGGGAGGTGTAGTAGGTTCCAGGAGGGTCGAGGTAACCGTTAGGGCCCTAGAGAGTGTAGGGTCAGAAGGGACCAACCGTCTGCACTGTTCGACGCACTGTTCCTTGGTTTTGACCCTATATGTACGGATTCACATTTATGGTTCCATCCAGGTCAAATTTACATTTGTATAACAGTTTTACATACTGACTCCACAAGTACACTACTGCCCCTGCTGGTACCCCCCAAAGGAGCTCAAAGAGCTTTGTTAGAGTAACGGTTACATAGTTTTTTCCCCCACTTTGTCTATCCCTGATTTTCATGGTCAGAGTTGTTGGTCCTTACAAAAAGAGTGTAGGTGTATGCACTCCCTGGGGAGGATCCCGGTTTATCAGAGGGTGGTCAGGGGTAATTTTACAACTGAGGTCAGCCTCAGGAGGCAAGGAATGACTGCAGACCAGAGCACATTATGAAGTGAACAAAATTCTTCAGTCAGCCCCAAACGCTGGGGTGAACAACTCAAGTTTTAAAAGGCAAAGGGCTGAGAACATTGTGATTTTCAATACCCTGATTCCCTTCATTCAATTAATCAGTTAATTGACAGGTTTAGTGTGTGTGCTAGGACAAGGCAGTCGTCCAACTGTGCTGGATGCCAGCTCTTAAATACTGAAGTTTTCACCATTGTAAAGTTGTGACTAGCATTTTACCCTCCCTCTACAGTTCCACCTCTACTTTGTATTGCTGGGAGAAGATGCAATTCTGACGTATTTTTGTTCCTCATCTTAATACAAGGTTTGAATTGCATGATGACGCTAGTATGTCTGTCTTTTGCAGATGCTACACATTTGGGATAGGCTCAGGTGTGTGCAGGCGCCTCATTGAGGGTCTCTCAACTGTTTCCAGAGGTGCTGCCGAGTTCCTGGCAGAGGGAGAAAGACTGCAACCCAAGGTTTTCTTGCTGTGCAATTACAACCTGGCATGTCCACAAGTCCTAAGAAATGAACCATTCATTCTGCACAGTTATAATATAAATTCGTATCAGTGGGTGTCCAGGCAGTTTGGAAGATTATTTCTATTGATTATTCTAAGAATTGGAGTCCATTATTCAAACTCCTTTAAAATAAGTGAGTTTTATTTACCAAGCTCAGCATGCAAAAGCAGGGCAGGTTGACAAACACAGGCAAAAATCGAGGAACTTGTGAACGTGAACTCCAAGATCATTTCCCTGAATCCAGCATTTTCTCTAAGGCTACAGTAATGGATTCTGCCATAGCTCATTACTCTCTGTTTGGGTTTTGTTGATTTTCAGATGATCAAATGCCTAAAGAAATCTATGGCACCTGTTTTAAGTGACATCTCCATTGAATGGCTTTATCCTGAGACCAAGGAGGTGTTACTGTCTCCAGTGGGAACGACCTACCTATACCCTGGTGACCGGCTAATTGGGTACAGCGTGGTGTGTGACACCACACGCTACCACTCCAATCCCAAATCTGTGAGTACACTTCAACAGAAAGAGAAAAGCACAAAGACAAGCCAAGTCAGATTTATTTATGTATTATTTGCTTTACAAAGGTCAGTGTCATATAGCAGTTTTACAGACCTCCAGATCCACATCCCTAAGAAAGGTGACAGTGGCAAGGAAAATTCCCTCCTTCCAGCATTGTAGTACAGTATAAATCCAGTCACACCAGTTAGTTTTAGTGGCACAGCCTCCTCAGTCAACAGGAGGAAAGAAGGGAGGAGGAGAGTCCTTGGATTTGGTCTGAATAAAGGTATGAGGTCAGAAACTGGTCAGTTTAGAGAAAAAGCAGAATATGTGTTAAGATCACACTTGTGCCAAGTGTAGCAAGAGACTCTGGTAGCATAACAGCATAGCTAAATGGGGGAGAACCAGAAGGTAACACAACCAAGAGGGATCATGAGACATCATGCATATATGATGCTCACTCAAAGAAGGCACTGGTGAGTCTTGCGCTTGAATAGGGGCTGGAACTGACCAAAGGTGATGGAAATGAAGCAGAGCAGAGCCATAACGACTATGGCAGCAGAAAATCAGAAAGAAAGGAGAAGGGAGCTGCGTTGATGTTTGCTAGAAACTGTGAGTTAAGTTGGTCTTAAAACTGCAGAGCAACAAGAGAACAAACTATACATGTATTAGAGCATGGCTGATCATCCACAGCCCTCCAATCCATAATCTGCAAACATGAGTTAGTGGTTAGACAACAAACCCAATTCCCTAACTCTCAGATCAACACCTCAGTCTGAGAAAAACACCGATGAAAAGGTTGTGTATTGATTTTCAGCCTCAAATTGCAGCCGGGTCTGAGTCAGTAACAATAGCAGGGATGAAACGTGATATTTCCCAACTGGGAGTCACCTGGCTGACAGGCCAGTGTTAATGCCCCAGCTGGGAGCTTTGTTTCTTTGCTCCAACACACCTGATTGAAATTATCAGTAAATTATCCATTCTACCATCAGTTTAATCACTTGAAATGCAGTGCATCAGGCGTGCTAATTTGTACTGTCACACAGCCGCCCTTCAAATCACCTGCTTTCTCATTACTGTGTACAGTCTGCCAAACATGTCCAATTTATTTAATCGGGAGACGATTTAAACTAAAGTATTCCGCTGTGCCGTCTCTCCCATGGCTCTGCAGGACAAGCGGCGACGCTACAGCATGATGCGATCCAATGAATCGGCCAGCTCTGTGTTTTACCACAGTCAGGACGATGAAGCTGCGAAGAGTGTCCTGGATGGGCACAACCCATCTAGGGACGTCCAAGGGACTACAATGTCTGACCCTTCCCAGAACACCATGTCTGAGAGCAGCCAGGGCACGACCGAACAGGATGGTGTTGGTAATGTTACTAATCACAAAGGTTTTTCCTAAATGAAATAATGTTCCCATGGACAAAGCAGAGATCCAAGGAATTGGTGGATTGGTGGACAATGGTATAGCATGAAGTCAAGTGAGGAAGACTTCAAAGATGAGATAAAAACAACCACTTTATCTCTAGAAAATGACCTAATTTGAAGAACGAACAAAGTTTTTTTCTGGAATTACAGGAATTGTCCAGTTTGTAGGAGTTTGTAAAAAAAAAAA
This sequence comes from Loricariichthys derbyi, assembly GCA_033118015.1. Lineage (NCBI taxonomy): Eukaryota > Metazoa > Chordata > Actinopteri > Siluriformes > Loricariidae > Loricariichthys > Loricariichthys derbyi. The sequence continues at coordinate 9,389 of JAVSBU010171639.1, forward strand.
CCTGCCTTTGATTTTGGTCCTTGATAGAAATTGTCAAAAATTCCTGAATCCCTGAAAATGTTCTTGTAGTAGACCTTCTGAGAGTCTTCCATTTTAACCAAATAATACCTGCCCATGGCTTCTCATCACAGGTTCTGATATTAACACTTCTCCAAGAAGGCGTGCTTACAGCACCAATCAGATCGAGGACTATAATCCTCTGAAGAAGGTCTACACTCCCAGTGATCCAAGTTCAGTGGTGGGAAAAAACCCTCTGCGAAGAGCTAAGGTCCAGGAACTCACAGGACAGACGAACTCTGATCCTGGAGCTCAGTGGAAGACGAACTACCAGGTCAGTGGAATTTCAAATTGTCTTTTTATTTTGTACTTATATTTATATAAGGTTATAACGTCCTTTTCTGATTACAAACAAGACCAATGGTGAGTCTGTAAAAGCTCCAGTGAGGAAAAAGCTAAAAATAGTAAGAAATCTAAGACTTTCTTGGTTAATGAATGTCTTGTCCTAACAATGTCTTGTTAATTAATTTTGGGTCTATTCTTATTATTCTTTATCAATGCCAGGATTTCTTTGGCTGAGTGTCATAAGGTCTGTCGTGATGAAAGACTAAAGGAAAAAGCTCTTATTCCCAGATCGGATCTGATTTTTCAAACTCTGGTCCAGATCTGGATTATTTCATTCTCCTTTCTGACAAGTCTAAACACAAGTATGGCTTTGGCCAATTTAGTACAGATGGTTCCCCAGATAGTTATATAAAAATGGAAATCAGAAAAGACATTCATTCTCAAACAGAATGGTGGACAGTGATAATGACGTCCTGAGATGCACAAAAACCAAAACGTCCATTGGTTTCTTTGACACAAAAAGGAAAGATGTGTCAGTCCTACAAAAAAGGAGGTAAGAAAAATATGCTTGAGCTGAAACAGAATTCAATCAAGAACACAAAACAAGGATGGAAACTGCCTGACTTTGGTCTGCTAACAAGGGCCAGTTTATGAACCGACCTAAAGGAGGTTTCTAGAGCAGAATGAATGGAGGTAATTGTGTAGGTGTCTCCTAATAACCCAGTGGGTTTCAGACAGCATCTGAAGAGCTGACAATTTTACACATGTACTTAATACAATTATTTCCATTCATCGAGCTTTTAGAGTGAATATTAACTGAAATTCTGTGGAAAAATAAGATTACATACTTGGCGGAAAAGCACACGTTGTTCTGAAACTTACGTAAAGGTTCATTTCCTGCATGTTACAATCTGAATGCCACCTTAATTTTGGAACCTTGCACATCGATTGTTGGCATGGGGTTCATTTTCATTTTTAACTTGGATGCTTGGTGACTGAAATGATTCCATCTTCTGCAAATCACAAACAGTGACTTATAGAGAGAGAATAATCAGTGTACTACAGTAATGTACAAACCTCTGTCTCATTTTATTGGTGCATCTTTAATCTTCTCCATGTTAATCCATGACTAAGGGAATTTTAAATATTTTAAAATTTTAAATATACAGTATATTTCTTGTACAATGTTCTAACGTTGATATGTATTTCTAATATGAATTTTGTTAATACGTATTTCTAAGTACGTTGTTACTTAACATTTTTTAAATCCTTTTTTATCAAGGAATGCCAATGATTCTGTAGTGACTACAACATTAGCAAGGCCAATTAAAAGGTTCTGAGAAGTATTTACTGATAACAGCACTAATAACCATAGATTGTGAATTGTGTTCATGTTCAATTAGTTTTTTTTTCTGATTAAAAACAGTATGGATGGACCAGGGAATTTATATCTAAAGCATTTCTGCAGGTGGTGTAATGAGAGTTTGTTTTTTCTGCATCTCAGTCGGAAAAGGCAGCGAATCCATTTTGACCGAAATGTCTTGAACTCATGTATTAAACATATTTGTCTTTAGTATGTAGACTGAAAAATGACAGAGAACGACCAAATGTTTATAAGGAAGCTGAATGCTTGATGCCTCCAGGCAACTGATCTTAAGCCGATTGTTGTCCGAGCTTTTACAATTCTATGAATGCAAAATATTTCATCATCACGGCCTTAAAATATTATCATACATCAATACCTAGCGTCTGCTTCAGTACAAGCCTGTCCGTAAATGCCACCAAGCCTTTGTATGTGTCTTCTCAGTCGGCCAGCCTGTGTGCCTCCTCCACCAGAAGTCGAGATGCGACTGCAAGCAGAATGACACAACCTGATGGGCCCCATGGAGGCAATGAGCCAGAGGAAAATCAGGTTAACCCCGTTAAACAGAACGGCTCCAAATCCTCCACTGACAGCACAGGAGAGGGAGGTGAGTCCATTCACAGTAGGAATATGTGAAAGACCACTACAACGGAAACTCAGATGAGAAACCCATATAGAAGGTGCTCTAAGCATTAATTTAAAGTGTCCTTTCAGAAGCCTCTGAACCCTTATTCTGTTTTGATTACATAAAACAATAGTCCAGTTTCCATCATGTACTGGTACCAGCTCGTGCAGATGTCCACGATGTGCTTCTGTTGCAGACGGCTATGCTCATCAGCTTTGTGAAGCAGAAACACCTCAAGATCCACAAGCTCCAGACTTTAGAGCCCGGAGCAAAAGTAAAGGAGACTGCAAGGCCATTGTGTCCGGTCTGCTTTGTGGAAAGGCTATGAAATGGGAGGTCTGTTTCGACATCGAACCCTATCTGAAAGGTCGCGAACGAGAAGAAAAGGTCCACGAGGATCTGTGGAACGAAAGCTTCCATCACCTGGCTGCCAGGTCCATTATTAAGGACTTTGAGCAGATGGCTGACAAGGAGTGTGAGATTGAGCATGGTAAGTGATAAGACAATACAAGGTACAATGAAATTCATTATTTATGGCCATCATACAGTTACTAAAACAACAAACCTAATTGTGAATTCAGCACTGTACTGTATATATGAGGTTCTCCTTGGGAGGATGCATAAAGTCAGGTATGAGATCATCAGAGGTTAAACAACTAGGAGATAAAGTTAGAGAAGACAGACTGAGATGGTTTGGACATGTCCAGAGGAGGGACAGTGGG
>JAVSBU010171852.1:0-12439 GCA_033118015.1 Loricariichthys derbyi
GATTTTTGCAGGTAAAGCCGGAAAAGGCTTATCTCGGTTAACTCGGCCGCAACCGTGTATGTGTGAACATAGCATTAATGATTATTATTTGTAGACATAATATCATGTGCTCTTTTTCTTTCAGAGACATTAAGAGAGCACACAGAGTGATTGGAAACCTGCAAGCTGGAACCTGCTTCATTAACAACTACAATGTTACACCTGTAGACGTGCCATTTGGAGGCTATAAAGATTCAGGTAATAGAAAAAGGGTGCTTTCAAACAAAAAGGATATATATATATATATATATAAAGTGCAAAATTATAAAATATATATATATTCTGGTGGTCTTTCTCTCATTACAGGTATTGGAAGAGAAAACGGGCAGGTGACCATCGAGTTCTATTCTCAGCTCAAGACTGTAGTAGTCGAGATGGGGGATGTGGAGAGTCTCTTTTAAATATATGAGGTCTCTCCTAATCCTTTTTGCATACTTTATATGTGAAATTAGTACATTTTGCACAGGTAATCTGTTAATTTGCTGCTCTAAGTGACTTTTCAATCTTGGCTCACTTTGCACTCATTACACAAATAATTTCAATGGAGGGTGTTATTACACTACCTTCTATCAGCACATTTACAGCATTTAACAGATGCTCTGACAGAGTAACGTTACTGTGAAAACACTAAACCGTATTGTTGTTAATGGAGAAGTTAAAGGTGATCAAGCTCAGGATTGCACAGCAATAATAGTATTTAATATCACATGTACAGACAAGCTGTTTAATAAATTAATGTAAAGATTAACAGACTAATTAGACAGAGTGGACTATGAATTAGTCATGGTGCTGTCTGTATAAGTTTAATACATTTTATTTAATGGTAATACTATTATGAAGCTGATTGTGAAGATCCATTAAAAGAATCAGAAAACATTTCATGCCTAAAAATATTCATATTATAAACATGCAACAAGTTCTAAAGTAAGTAATGAACATTATGACCAATCATGCAATTAATAAATATATAAGACAGACAAAAATACGACCTCCAAAGTCTCCACCTCAGATGAACTACAGGAGGGGGGAGTTAAAATTTCGTCTTCTTCCTCTTTGTCAGTTTGTTGCCTCGTCTCTGACAATACAATAAAACAAGTATTTTTTAAAGAATGACTCAATTTACATCAAGGTACAGAATTAACATGTAAAGAGTGATTGTGCCTTTATGAAGAGACCACCTAAGGCTCGAACCCGGGTCATTGTGGTGGGGGGCTAATGAATCAGCTTATATATGATGTTTGTAATAAAAATGAATGAAATGAATAATTTGCATTAAAAAGGTCTAGCTTTGGTAATCAGTTATTTTTGTGTTCATTGAATGGTTTCAGAGTTTTGTGAGTTTAAAAAAAATGTGTTAAATGGAAGCGAGCAAAAGTGCTAATACGCAAATGAATTTGCCTGATTAACATAATGAAATATTACATTTTTCTTAATAATTTAACCCACTGTTCATTGGTCAGGATGGAGGGAAAAAAAGCTAATGTGTGAGGAATCATATCTACCTTAACTAGGGCTCTTGTGGGTTGCTTGAACTGCATGGCCGATTCTGTGAGAGATCATTATGGAGAAGACTTGTTTAGCGTAAATTTTTGTGACGGCTTCCAGAGATACTGAACTTACCATCCTCAGACGGCAGATCCTCCCTGCTGCACTGTTCGGTTACCTATTACAGAAATGAGTGTGATTATTCAATTCACGGAATCAAAACAATATCAGAGTGATGTGTGAGTCAGAATCCAGTCTCTAGTAATTCTGTGTTGAACCTCTAGAGCGCAAGTGGGAATGGATAATCCCCCTGCTGCCCTCCCCTCCCTGAGGCATACCCAATCATGCATGTGACATTCGATATAACTGTAATGCACTGCTGGAAACTGAACCTGGCTCACTGCAATGGTGGGGTGGCATCCCAGACCGCTGAACCACCCCAGCGCCTACTCTTGTTATTAGTTATCAATATTGCTTTGTATTAAAATAATCTATAGTGACGAGCATGTTTTGAGTTATCTCACCTCCTCCACGGGCTCTTGGACACTCTCTCTCACGTGGTTGCCCTCTTGCAATTTGCTTACGCGGCCCTGCTCGGCTGCCACTCCGACCTTCAGCACATGGAAAGGAGTATGCAGGTCACCCACTCTGAAGTGCACCGCCGTGCCCTCGAACCACAGGCTATCGCACACACCCTCCTTAAAGCCTGGTGGCTCGTATTCTGCTGGGGTTACTGTCAGATTCAAGATTAGGAATACAACCAAGTGAGAACATCTGTTGTAGTGATATTGCCATGAACATCACTGATATTAACTAATGCAAAGTAGAAAACCATGTCATCATCATGCATGTAACTGTACTGGTGTATCCTTAATAACTGTTATATCCTTCTTAAGGGGATACCTCACCCAAGGGCCTTTACTTCACCTAACTTCAAAACCATACTCAAAGGTCACCTCACCAAATGTGGGATATGAACTAGCATGGTTCAGCACTGCAAAACCTATGTGCTCTATACCTGAAACTCTTCTCTTGCCTGGTCAACCTCAGATTTCAGATGCATGTGATAATCCTTACACCATGAAGTCTAGTGGCTATCAAAATCCTGTGTGTTCCTGGTTGTGTCCCAAACATGTAGAGTGATCTGTTATTTTAGCCACACCCACTGCTAACAGGTTTATTATGAAGCTGTCCAGCATGAACTCTAGTACTAATAGTATGGAAATTTATACTAAAACCCATGTTTTAAATCGAGTCTTTGCGAGTTCACAAACATTCTCCAAATATAATACTTTTTACATTATTACTTTTGTGAGATTGCATTTTATTTTATACCAGTCTGCAAATGATAGTTCAACACATGACATCACATACATCAAACAGCAGGCGTCTGTTTTACCATCATCGTAGTAATACAGCTTCATGGTGAGCGAGACGTCATCAGGCAGAGCATCCAGATTCTGCATGAGCAGGAACAGCTTCCTGATCAGGAGAACTGACGCCTTCCTTGTGTCCTCCATGGTCACCCTCATCTCCACGTTCTCATTTCTTAAATAGAAAATGCTGATGAGTCCTGAGTGTCACTAAATATGTTTTAATGTTTCAAATACTCACTGCTTCTTTTAAAACAGCAACATGCAATCTGGAAGGCAGAGTGGCAGAACTTAAAAACGCAGGGTTCCTCACACAATCCTAAAACGTGCCAAGTACCTGCGAATTTGTCATACTTGCAGGGACCATATATGCCCCCTTGTGGAGACAATTATTGGTCTCCACAATGTTTTTTGTTGGTTTTTTTTAAATAAAATTCACAACATTTCCAGTTTGTTTCTGAGGTTAAGGATAAGTGTACATGTGGCCTTAACAAGCTACAGCAATCATTATGCCAAGTGAATGGAAATTATGCCATAATTTTATGTGCATAAAATGTGTGTGCTCTGTATTGGATTGATGCCCTGTTTAGGGTTATTTTCTCCTTGCACCCTGTGCTGTCAGTTCTGTCCTAGCTCCTTGTAACCCTGACTAGGTATAACAATGACCGAAAGAAGGAAGTAATCACACAATCCCAATTACAGTATTGAACCTGTACTGTCTTGGTCTTATTCAACAAGTCAGTTTTCTGTAAGAGAGGAAATTCCACAGGTTTTCCTGTTCTGAGGTGGCTTGCTGAAAATAACTGTTCCCATACACTTCCCTCACTGACATCTGAACTCCATCAATCGAGACACGTTTATCAATTTTAGACCTCTGACTTTCCCCTACATCAGCCTTACAGCTCCAGTGCAGCACTTAGACTATTATTAAATGAGTTATTAATCTACTTTCTAGACATTATATCTACTTTAAAGTAACTTGCCCATAATTAAGCTATTTTAGCTTTTTTATTTCCATGATAGATCCTATCTATATAGACAGATTAACTTATTCAGGGTTCTTACGTTTTATACATGAATTTAGCTTACCTGAGGATGTCCACTTGTGGTCCTTGTGCTGTATATTTGAACTTGAACTGGTAAGACTCAATGACATGCTGAGATTAAAAAACAAAAACAGTTAAATAATGCTACTATATACATAGCAAAGGATTTTTCAGATTTTCAGACTGGGTTAGAGAACAGTGACGAACGCAGACAGCAAACAAACAGATCTGCAGGGAAAAGGCTTGAACATTCTTAATGCGCATGTATGACGTTGAAATAATATTTGTTATGGACAGCGCAAGGACGGCTCAAATATAAGCTCAGGAATATCTTATAAATATCTTATTTTAGTGCATCACCGCTTAATCCATATTTAAAATGTACAGTGTGTTCACATTCAAAAACTTACATTAGCATCATCTGGAGTCCGGTGCACCTGTTTAATAAGATTTATAAATAATAAACCATATATTCAAAGGATATGTTTGTCAAGTGTCTCATTCCATATTGCATGCACGCTCACCCCAATAAGCACAATTTGCAGCTGTAACAAATAATAAAGGAATGATAAATCGGAAAACCATTTCCTATAATGAGGCAGAACTTATTTCAGGACTTACATATCTTTTCTCCAATGCATCAAAGCAGCCCATCAACCTTTGAGGAAAGAAAATGTAGCCTTAGTTTAGTTGAGGTTCTATCAAGGTCTTTTTCCTCACCACATCTTATTGAACAGCTTAGCACAATTGGACTGGAACACAACTCAAACCTCACTTTATCAGAGATGGGATACAAAGCGACCCGTGGGTACACAAGTTGCTTTCCCAGGGTGTGGGCCACCAAGACCCTGCCTTTACCAATGGGTATTCCTGGCTGAGTGGATCTCACCATTACCCAGTTCTTGCCGAGTCTTTTTATCAGTCTTATTGAGTGAATGCAAAAAATACTCACCACTTGACAATTTTGCAGGCTCCTGGAGTTGAACAGTCCTCTCTGAGAACTTTGATGCATAGATCTTTAAATGTAAACAAGGATAAACTTGGTTAGATATGACACAAGGTAACATCTTAAAAAGGAAAACCTCGTATCAGACTTTGGGTTCAAAAATCGCAGGACTATATAAACTTTACTGATGAAAGTACTAATGTTTACAATTGTTCTCCTATTCAGTCTCATGTTGGTGGATGAGCCCAGACTTGTAGTTGGCATTCCAGTTTCAAAATGTTACATGGTTCTGTGTAGGTCATGGGAGTTTTTCAATATGCAACACTTTGAGTTACCTTGTGTAGGAATTGTGCTATATAAATACACTTCACTTGATTTGACTTGCAGCAAAATAGTTTCATGTTCAGCTGGAAAAGCCACAGTGCTAAAAGTCACCTTCTAAGTAGCGAGATCGATATGCATCTTCTGGAAATATCCCTCGCAGATACGTGATAGAAGACACGGCAAGTACCAGCATTCTCTTAACAAAGACCAGTGAGTGCTCATGGGTACTCAGCTCCTGGTGGAATAAGCCTTCCCACTAAAAAAGTGTGAATAAAAATTATTGTGCATATTTATAATACAAGGACATGAACTATTATAAACTAGAGATGCACTGAAATTCCATACACAAGGTTTAGGGATTATATTGGAATCATATCTGTATGAGTTTATCTTTAGTTTTTTGACTATTGATATTGGCCGATATTTTAAACCAATATTTTACATTAAATAACCTAATAAAATAAAGAGAATGCAATTATACAGTCATACCTCTGCACTCAACCGGTTCACAACTGTTTGATTTCGGTTCTTGAGACATTTTAAGAAGGAAAAACTGTCTCAGGATGCGTCATATGTTCAGCAGTTGACAAACACTTGCTAGAACTTTTATGAGTCGAGACATGCGACTCATGTACCATTTCATCTCACAATAGCTCTTCCTCAGTGCAGTTTCCACCAAAATCTGCTGTAAACGTTCCTGTGTCTTTTTTCCCCGTCATATTCTTAGTACCAATAAGTCAACATGGATCTTAAGAAGGTTAGTGATAACAAGCAAGTAAAGAGAGACACCTTTACATTTTTATTTCAGTGCATCATTTTTGTGCTATTTGTACACTTAATATTTGGTGTTTAGAGACTTTTTAGTTGCACATTTATTGCTGATATATTTGAATCAGACAAAGCAAATCTAAAGTCCTTATCTGTACACTTACAAGTAGGTATGTGAGTATCACTGAGACAGCCTACCTCGGAATTCTGCCAAAGCGGTGTTTTTTTGCGTTTGTAAGATGGTCATGCTAGAGGTATGGCCGCCATAAGAAAGCTACAAGCTGTTAAAGACGTGGACCTATAGATTTTGTATTGTTTTAATGGTAATTGTAGCAGAAATTGCAGGTAATATTTCTGTTTTTAAAATTGAATAACTATTTTTTTGTCATAGAATAATGATCTTTACATCACTGGCAAGGTCTCTTCAAACTCTTTCCAATGATTAAAAAGAACAACACATTTTAAGGATTTTTGAAAATTTTAGTCACATACCTATTACAAGCTGTGTATAGTAAAAAGTTTAGACATCTAAATATTACAACCAAAAACATGGGTATTAGCATGAAGTCTGTCCCTTCTACTCAGATTATTTTAGGTTTTTAAGCAAATACATGCTTACAAACACCACACAAAAATTAACCAGATATGAACCCTCTTGCACCATTTCATAGTTACAGTATAGTTATTTTGTACAGGGGCCAGTTAGAGGAAGGTCACGGTTTTCCATACAATTATGGAGTTTTTATGCATTAGACTGAAATAAGCTCGAAATATGAAAATACTTCTATAAACAAACCCCCGAATTATGAAGAAATGTCTATAACCAAACCTTTTGCACATTTATTTTACTGTCCTGGACATAATAAAAGGAGAAAATTTCGAAAATAAACTTTGACAGTTGACAGTCATGCTAGTTAAGTTAGCTATATGCTAGCATATTCTTAGCTAATTTACCTCAGCCGTCTCCTGCTGTAATTTTCCTCGCTCTTTCAGTCTGGTTGCCATCTGAATTCTAAGTCAATTCTGACTAATTCTTCTTTCTTAGTTTACTAGTAAACCACTTTATTTTATTTTAATGTTTAAGTGTGACGTTGAGGCATTAAAATATTATAAACTATTCAGGCTTTAACCGATGCTGCGACCGTTAGAGACCGCTCGTGCTCATCCACTGGCACCTGTCAATCACAGCACGTGAGGTCAGTATTATACACAGTACGTACCGATGCTACCTTCACGTTATATCCGAATTACTGTAAATATGTGTTTTCAAGCAAAGGCTGCTCGTTAGAATCTATTCAAGTTCCAATTGAAATGGGCATTGACTATAGATCCCTTGTACAGCTTGCTTTTTACGTTAAGGTTTCTTAAATTGAATAATTATTTCTATGGTAGTGCTGCCTTATCTCTTATTCCAGTGTGCATATTGTTTTACAATAGTATGGAAGGTTTATGAAATATGAAAATACAAGACCAATGATAAGTCTGTAACGCTGCCTAATTGTGTAATTACAATCATTTCAGGAGCACAACTTTAGCAACAATGCTAAAACTAAAGTTAGGTTGATGGTTTAAGAGAAAAATCAAGGTTATGGACTCATAGTGACTTTTGTGGTGCAGTGACAAGTCTACAAATACTGTACTGGTAAATAACTAGTAATACCAATTACCATATATGTACCGGGTTCCAAAAGCATTCTTGTTAGCATAATGTGTTTCCATGGGGCCCTTAGTGTGCAAGTGCCCCATGATGGATCAACACCCTGTCTAAGGTTGCTCCTGCCTTACACCCTGTGGTGCCAGCCAGGCACCATCTCTCCTATTACCTTGACCAGGATAAGCAGAAAAGTCAATAAATTAATGAACATAAAAGGGTTATATTCTTTAGTAAACGTGCTAACCTTACAGGAGAAATGCTTATTATTGTAAACAAGCATAAGAGTGATTGTCGATGTTAAAGGGCACCGTCCTACTCTTTGTGCCTGATACTATGGGATACCTCCAGAGGTCTTGGAGTCCATGTGTCTCAAAAGGTTAAAGCCTTGGCAGTATGAGCAGGATCTACACAATATTAGGCAGCTTGTTTTAACATTATGACATCACAATACTTTCCATTATACCATGTCGTAGAGAGCGACAAGAAAGAATGAAACCCCACATTCTAGTCATGGCTTTATTACAAAATGTTGTTCTGGGTTCAAGCAGGATTCTGAGCACGTCAGACCTTCGGTCAGAAGTCTCCTTTAGACACGTCTGGTCCTCACTGTAAATCTCTTAATATGAAGGTGTACACGTTTAAGAAATAGTCTTCTAAAGTCACATGACGTAAATACCACTCAGACATAACACACTCCAATTAGGCTTAAAATCATAATTATGGAATTAGAGTATTATACAAGTGCCTGTATAGGGCCTGCTAGACTAAGGTAGAGTCTGATGCGTTTAGTTCTGTTTGGAGAAGAAGTCTTTGCTCTTCTCGACATCGGGTTTGATCGTGTCCTTTCCGGGCTTCCATCCTGCCGGACAGACTGCAAAACAAAAAAGCATGTCAATACCTTACCTCAGAACCTTATGATCAGCCCTTTACATTACTAGAGTAGATGGCAGCTTGTGCCGAATTAAATTTCTCCTCAAACATTAGCGCCCATGAATGAAGTGAGCACCCATGAACTCAGAACCCAACAGAAGGGAAGATACACAACCCACACTGGAACTGTGGAACAAAAGCAGCATGCCCAGTTCATCCCATGCTACCAACTCATGTGAACCATCCTCAGCAAGGATAAAGCCAGCATCCAGGGCCCGAAGTGTAGAAACTCATTAGGTCTCCTTATTGAGGCATCAGATTAGTCTCATGGCCCAACAAACCTCACCTCACCAGAGATGAGATACTTAATGAAAGTTGATAACACCCTTGATGGGTAAATGGCACTTGCTATCAAGTCACATTCATATTCTTAGGTTTCTACCTCAGAGTATTTCGAGCTCAAAGAATGAATGGCACAACCAGCACAGCAAAATATGAAATTACTACATGAAGTAACTGTTCCTTCACTTCAGTCTTTAATTATTACCTTCTCCATGTTTGTCGGTGAACTGAAAGGCCTGAACCAGACGCAGAGTCTCTTCGACAGAGCGACCAACTGGAAGGTCGTTAATGGTGATCTGCCTCAGGATGCCTTTGTCGTCAATGATGAACAGCCCTCTGAAAGAGAAATGGACAAAGAATTGGGTTTGTATAGCTCTGAAGTTTAGCGGAGTGGATGCCTGGTTCTTTTTGGTCAAGACTCACTCCTAATGACCAGAAAGTCGATCTTATCCTTAAGGTAAGCCTTATGACCAAGGAGCTGAGCTCTGAGTAGATTAAATTCTCCTCACATTGCCATTAACAGAGCCTAGTCAAACAGGCAACATCGATTATTTTTATATTTTATATTTATTAATGATTATTCCCAGCTTCATTTTAAACAGAAAAATGAATTTAGCATGCAAGAACACTGCCTTAAATATAATCATAGGTATTACAATAACTACCTATAAGCAATGCCTTCATCCTCCTTTAGTACACCGTAATCTTGGGAGATGGTTCGTTTGGTGTCGGCCACCAGAGGGATCTTCATCTGTCCCAAACCGCCTTGCTTCTTGGGGGTTTTTGTCCTGACAAGAACAGACAAGACTCCATTTACAGCAGAACTATGTCAGAATTCACTAATTATTAGCTTCTTATTAGCAGTTAGGTTTATTCATTTAGCCATATAATTTATGATATCACTCCTCAGAGCCCTTGTATAAAAAAAACTCCTGCAGGACGAGCACATATCTAGCTGCTTGCACCTAGATGTTTGAGTCATATACAAGCTCTTTCTTAAATCAACCAAATTTAACTTTCTTTTTTCAGATTAAAAGATTAAAGGCCCATTTATACTCCCTCCGCGTACGTAAATGTGTGCGCACGCTTTCAAGCGTTATAACCGTCACTTCCCACATACTTCCATGCGTCAGCTCCGTTGAAATGGTTGTTGAGCAACACATCCAGTAGAGGGCAGTTCGGAGTAAAAATCAAAGATGGCGATTACTTTCCAATTTCCTACCAACTGCTTTGTGCCAACTGCTGGTCCCTGTGCCCTGGCGAAGTTACATCATACAAGTGATTAAAGTTTCGAACCAACTCGCACAACCGCTCTTTAAATAGTTCTACCATTTTTTCTTCTACGTGTCCATATTATGTGGTCACTTCTTGTATTGACTGACTTTACTGCCCCCACGGTTTCCAGTGGTATCGCTCCATACTGTACGCATCCGAAAGCTTCCAGGAAACGTGCAAAAAACCTACGTAAATGAATGCAGAGTACGGACAGAAGGCTCTGTCCGTATCCATTTCTGTGTTTAACGGTGAGTATAAATGGGCCTTTAGACTGAATATCAGCAGTCAAAAACCATTTCACTCCCCCTAAAGCCCCATAAAAAAATAGTTTGTTTCCCCATCGCCGCGCACCTCTAAAATTCATATCGCATGCCAATGTTTTTTTTCCTGTTCGTATCTCTCACGCTTTTCTGGATTGCCCCGTACCACTGCGCACCTTCAATTTAGCGAGCTATGGTGTTCGTATTCATTCAGATTTCGGTGCATAAAACAAGTGCAAAACGCAGCATTATAAAGCCAATGCTTGGCTGTATTGTGGACAGCAGGAGGACCCTCGCCAATATTTACAACGACTTTTCCGCAGGAATTATCGACGATGGTGAGTTTTATGCATGGTTTATATGCCCATTTTCTGTTAAGAACTTCTCAGGACGATCGAGGTTCACTAATTAGCCACAAGCTTAAATTCTGCTACAGCTAACAGGCTGCAGTCGGTCATGTCGCAGTTCTAGCCAAAAAAAATGGACTCAATTTCTATGCCATACGTGCGAAAAATGGGCCTTGCTTGTACAGTATCGCTATCGCATGCTTGAGCTCTGGTATTTAATGTGTTTTTCTAGACGAAAAGCCTGTCAGTTTCTGACATTGTGACAATATGTTGGGCATTGGTTTGATTGAGACCGTGTTTGATTTAAAAATATGTACTTCAGATGCATTTTGAATTGATGATACAACAGTTACCAAAACTTGGTGTTTTAAACCACTCATATGAACGGGGGGGCTTCCATCTAACTATTTCTTTTATGGGGCCTAATGAGACATTACTTGACTGTTAAACTAAAACTAGAGAGAAAAATTTGAAACCTGTTCTGCCTATAATTTTTTAGGTGAGTAGACGGCCAGCGCATACAGAAAGTAATTCCTGTAAAAGAGGAAATGATTACTCAACCTCATTTACATTAATTCCCTCTGAAGAGAGCTTAAAGGAACAAATTCAAACACCACTTTGGCATAACCGTCACAAATGTAAGCTCAAATTACATCACATGCATTTACAGACAATGCCTGCACTCCATGACTGTTTGGAACAGTCATGGGTCACATGGGCTCTAGTGGGTTGTGGGTATTCACACACATCTAGGTCAGACTGCTGCATTTACACTCTTATTCTTCCTGCTTTGTTTGATTTGATTCCCATATTTACACAGTTTTTCAAGTCCTTTGACTGCAGATTCTGACCAAACTAGATTTCATACTAAACTAAAATCAGATCTGGCAGCTTACAGATCCAATTCCTTTAAAACTTTCTAAAATGTCAGCTGGTTTACCCATGACAATAGCTAGCTTGTTAGGTATTGAAACATGACCACAAAAAGTCAAAGCTCACAAAACATGGTCTGAATGGCTTACCAGGCTAGATGGCAAAAGTGCGAGTCCACAGAGGCGCCGATGACCTCGCAGTTGATCTTCTTGAACTCTTCAGATGCATCGCTGAAGGCAATAATCTCAGTGGGGCAAACAAAGGTGAAATCCAGAGGGTAGAAGAAAAATACCACATATTTCCCTGAAGAAAAAAGGGCCAGCAAATAGAGGATTGAATTGCTTGCACTACAGTTTTTAATAACGCACTATAAAACAGGTTCAAACAACCTGCAAAGTGACCCTATCAACAGATTTACATTTATGGCACCCTTACGCACAACAACATACAATTGATTCAATCTTACAATCAATTTTTTTCCAAGTGTAGGTTAAGGGTTTTGCTCAAAAACCCAACCGTTGGAACCATGGACCTTCTGGTCCATGGTCCAGCACTTTAACCGCTAGGCTACCACAGTCCTGAAGGTCATACCTCGGTAATCAGATATCTTGATGTCCTTAAACTGGCCATCAGGCATCACTGCTGTGGCTGTGAAATCAGGGGCGAGTTTTCCGATTTGTGCTTTTCCAGCTGCCATGTTTTAGAACTGAAAAGAGAAACGGGTGCCTTTTAAAACCAGAATAAAATAAAAGGTGCAACATTAGGCCATGGGAATGAAGGTATTAGATTACCGTCCACCGCCCGCATACACCAGTAACCGCCGCATAAAAATGTCAT
>JAVSBU010171960.1:0-12438 GCA_033118015.1 Loricariichthys derbyi
TGTAAGGATTTATTTGACCAAGAAAACTTTTGGACATGGACATTGATGAAGCTGAGGGCATTAGACAACAGGCACCAAGCTGGAACTTTGAAGTGAGGTCTGCATGCAGTGTGCTAGCCTTTATATACTGACTGTACTGTTGCCCGTTTGTGTAATGCTGTTTTAACCGGGAGGTGACGTATAGAACTGTGTACTGTCCATTAGCGCCGTCTTTTTGATCGCGTCTATTGCTGGTTAAAACTCCGTTGGGTATACCGGTGAGGGCTCTATACACCGTTGATTAGGGATACAAAGCCGGGCGCCAAATAACGGCGGTGTAAACTCTGACAATACAGGAAGGGAAAGGATGAAACGGCGATTAAAAAGTATCAGACACCGTCACGCGTGTTCTCTGGGAGCGCTCCCGGAATTATTCAACATGTTGAATAATTTTTTCCACGATTCCCAGTCAAGCCGGAACTAAACCACGCCCCCTAGCGCCGGCGTTAACAACGGTGTTTGATCCCTAAGACAGCCAAAAACTCTTCCGGGACGCTTCCGGGAGCCGTCTATGTGTAAAAGGGGCCAAAGACAGACACACACACACACACACACACACACACACACACACACACATGCACGCACTCACTCGCACTAAGGACACCAACTAGAGAGGTGAATTTCCTGAAGAAAATGTGAGTATGACTGCAGCTCTGCCCTGGTCAACACTGCATAACATAATTCAAATACCCACATTGATTATTTTTTATTTATTAACAATGGAGAGACAAGACCCCCTGCAGGGCCTGCCCAATATCTGACCGTCCCCCAAAGCACAAGGCCCCCATTTCTTTATTAGCTGAATCAACCTGCAAAATGTTGTGTATCTTTTCCCCATTCACTATCATTAAGCCCATGTAATTCCTATGGGAAAATGGTCGACTTAAGGGGCCCCTGACAAGCCGATCATACAGCTCCATAATCACACTATTCCTGACCGGACGAGTTATTGATATCACTGGAACGATGTCAATATCTCAAATCGATAGCTGGGCAAGCAAATCCTCACATAATAACTAGAATAAAAAGAAAAGCATGACTTTCGGATACCAACAACAGCGTGATTGCTTACTGCAACCAAACTATTAATTAACCTGAACAAGCCTTTGGACTGTGGGAGGAAAGCGAAGAATCCGGAGAAAACCCATGCGGACACGGGGAGAACATGCAAACTCCACACAATTACCTCCGTCAATTTTACACGTTCTATTCAAAGTTTTATGCCATTAAACACACACACACACACACACACACACACACACACACACACACACACACACACACGCTGTCCTTTTATAGCTGACATGAAGCTGCTAATTTATTCTGAAATCCCAGGAATGACCCTTAAAAGCAGCCAAACTGGTATCCTGATCTTTAAACCCTGTTTTTCCTCTCATATAAAAACTTCCACCTTATACCTGGATGCTAAATAACCAAAAGCTGCACAACTTTATCCTTATCCGTCTTCTTAAAATATTATGCTAATACCTTTATTTGCTAGCTAAACTGTGTCAGCAACTGTTGTTATGACAACCGGGGGAAAAAACTAGCTATCCCTATAGCCATAAGTAACGCACGCGATATGCTAAATGATGTAGCGAAACGTAAACAATTTCACATATAATGAGCCCGGTATCAAAGGTCTTTCATATTGCTACGATTCTGAAAACTTAAAATCATCTCCTCGCGCTGAAACCACAACCAGGCAGCAGGAGAAGCTGCTGTGAGCGGAGGAACAAGTGCATGAAGCTCGAAGAGTCACAAACGCCGGGTAAAACCCATATAGTCATCAAACAGGCAACACAAAACTCAATAAAACACGAGAACTAAATAAACCAACTATAACTGCTCTTACCTAGAGGTGGAAAATATTTACCGGGCTCCTCCGGACGACTTTAAACTGATTTAAAGCAGCAGCGAGCGTGACAAGTTCCCGTGTGTAAAATCTCAGCATGGCGGATAAGCGTTCAAACTGAGGTTGCCAGATTGGGAGGTTGGACTCCTGGAAACCCGACGTGATGAATTTAAATAAAGCTTCATTAACAAGAGATCATAATTTTTCTCAACTGATGTTTGAGTAAGGATTTGTTGTTTTAATTTTATTTTTCTATTTTGGTCATTTAATTTTTTATCGAGTTAGTTTTGTAGCTTTATATAAAGTACAAACATGATTCGTTCTTGTTTCATATTTTTGTGGTATTTATTTCAATAGTTTTAAAATTAATAGTTGTATATTTTTATAATTGTTTAAAGCTTTTTTAAAGCAATTTAAAGCTTTCGTTGTATAGAGGTTTTCAGGTTTCCAGAGGCAGTTGCACAAATGTGGCCAGCAGGTGTCATCATTTCTTGGAACGTCAAATTTTTTTTTTTATTGTGGCAGGGTGGTGCTGTGGTCAGTGCAGCCACATCACAGTTCTGAGATCTCTGGTTCGATCATGACCCTGGCCTCTACCTGTATGGAGTTTGTATGTTCTCCTAGTGTTCATGTGGATTTTTTCTGGGTACTCTGGTTTCCTCTCACATTCCAGAGATGTGTGTTAGGTTAATTGGTGTTTTCTTAGTGTGTGAGTGAATGTGCCCTAAGGTGTGTCACCGGCCAGACACCAAGAATAAGACAATAAATGGAAGAATGACTTATTACACAATTATGAATATGGCCCTGATGGGTTCTTGGTTTTTCATCTTTATTTTTTAAATATATATATATTTTTATATTGTGTAAAACTGTTCAGTATTTCACAGCTGCTGTATGGATCAGTGGCCTGATTTTTCACTTTTATTTATCTATTTTGGTTTGTATTTTTTTGTTTTTTTATGTTTAATATTTACTACCTTTGATGACTCGCTGTGGCAAGCCGAAAGCAGAAGACCTTTTAAAAATATACTTTAAAAAAGTATATAATTTCACAACTACTTATTGTAAATAGGACCTTGATTATACTTCCTGCCAAAATGTACAAAGGCAGTAACCCAAGAACGGTGCAGCACCAGCACCGCCAACTCTGCCATGATACAGGCCTATTTTATTTTAGTTTCTAAAAATAATTTTATTACCTTTTATTAAGAATGAATGCAATGTTTGCATCGATCAAATGAATATAAATGATCTCTTAGAAGTTCCGCACCCAACAGTATGGTGCAATAAAGAAAAAACATCCAGTGAGTGGCAGTTCTGGGGACGGAAATGCTTTGATGTTTAGAGAGGTCAGCACAGATTTTTAGGTTCGAGCTGACAAAAAGATTATAACTGAGGTGAGGAGAAAATCATCTCAGAATGCACAACACATTAAACCTTGAGGTGGATGGGTTATAACTGGGGTCCCTATCCAGTATTAATATTGTGCATAGGTATATACACAGAGCATAGATTTGACAGGACACCCATCTATTGAAGGGCATGGTTGGAACGATCCCTAGACTGGTCTCAGCCGATCTTGTGCTGTGATTTGATGCCTGACCTGGACAAAAGGCTCCAAAGCATTGGACTAGGGTTTTACACCATTTGGGCACCCAAGCGCCCCTCTGAACATGTGTTAATCAAATGTATATCAACCTGGAACAAACTATGCCATTTAAGACATTGTTTATTTTATTTAAGACTTCCATAGTCTTGTGCATTTTTTCAATATTAGAAGTGTTTGTCCTGTTCCAACAATCCTGCACAAAGCTCTCAAACTGAACACTTTCCCTCTGTCCTGCTTCATACAAAGCAGATGAACGGCGAAGCAGCAATCGACCTGACAGGCTCCTGCCACATAATTGCAGCTCGGGAGGCTGTGAGCTGGTCCGTCATCCAAAAGCAGACGGAAAAACTTTTGGAAAAGTAGCCTAATGACAGTGATCCTTCCCAAAATCCCGGTCAACATGTTATAAGGTGTCTCAGATTCCAGGCCCGCGAACTTATCCAGGTCACAGAAAATGTAATTATGTTGCTAAATATGATGTAAAAATACATATGAGATGCAAGATCATGTCTGCGAATGTTAATCCAATATGGAAACTAGTAATTACCATTAAATAAAGTCTGAACTTTATCAAACACCAGAACTGGTGCTGAAAGTTTAGGAAATACTGACCAGTCAGCAACATTGAGGGGCAGCTTCAGCAAAAATCAAAGTGAGACCATTTTTCCTTTCCTTTATACTCATCATTTACAAAAGTATGCAATAAAACTCAAGGACTCAAAAGAAAAGAAAAAAAAAAAGACGCTGGTACGTTGCATGGTTCTAAATCGGTTGATAATTATGTCTCGTCGTGACACCTAGCCCAAATGGGAGAAACTGCCAGGCTTCAAACCCAAAGTGGCAGACTAGTGTATTTTATCTGCCTTTAAATAAATGATAGACAAACTGAGACTGATCACTAAGTTAATGGGTTTTAGCAGAACAGGCTGGTCCTGATAGTACCGGCTGTGACTTAAATCACAGAGCTGTAGCCTAACATTGACCAGGTTAAAATAAATGTTAGTCTGTTTTAAAGCAGGCATGAAGGGATCTTTGTCACAGAAGTCAAAGGTTATGTGATATTTCATCTGCCATGAAAAGGAATCAAACCCACGCCGGCTGGCCGGCTGGACAGAGGCTGCTTTGTCTCAGCGTTCAGAGTGAAGGAATTAAGAACGTATCCAAAGAGATGGAGAGAGAGAGCTTGAGAATGAAGAGGATATTCAAGAGTGAGGGACTGAGAATAGAGAAGAGACTTATTAATGAAGGATCTTATACAGATGTGGAGCTTACTGTACAAATATAGTACGAACAGTTTTGCTTGTGTTGTAAGTATGTTGATATCAGAGGTCGACAAATCTTATCCCACCTCTTCGAAATGACGAAATGAAGAAGGGCTACTGTGTTACAAGCCTCAATGCTGAGTACGTGGTCAGAGTGATAACCATGTTAACCACTGGTCACTGTAGAAAGCACCAAAATTCTTTATCTAGTTCATCCTGGACAAAGTTATAGAGACTGTGGCACTTACTAGTGTAGAATTAATTCATTGCAGGACTGGAGGAGCAAGTGATGCAAGTGGTGAACTAGTGTAATAGACCCCAGTACCACCCAAGCATGAGCGTACTGTATATTATAACTAATTATAACTAAAATGAGCAAATAAATAAGTAAATAAGACTAAAAACAGTGGGCACTTCAGCCTATCGTTGTGTGGAAGATGTGGTGGAGATGGTGGAATGGGATGGAAATACAGTTTAATCACTGCAGATTTAACTCATGCTCAAAAAAGGTCAACACTGGTTGCCAGACTTTATAAAATGCTCCAAAAACAAATCTTAGTCTAACTTAAAACGTGCTACAACCTCCCCCATTCGCCGCTTGCGTGTTGGTGGCAGAGCCCTCTTTGGTATGAATGGTAAAAATCAAACGTCTAGCTGGAAGGGTGGAGAAGGCAAAGGCCTCAGCCTGGGAGGCAGGCGAGGAAATCCCCTTTGGGATTGTCCAAAAAATTGGGTTATTTTATGTTATTTATTTCCCTGTTTTAGTTTGCTACAGATGCTGTGTTAACTTTGCAGAAAATGAAGAAAACATCATTTGAGCATGGTGCCCGAACTTGTTTGATACTGCAACAAATATCTTGGCATGAGAACAGCCTCATGAGAATCAGCAAATAGGATGGAGCACATCCCTCACACACCTTCTCATTCATCACTGCTCTAAAGATTCATCGTCCATCTGTTTGTGTTTATTTTAGTCTAATCTCACGTTATCCTCTGATCCCCTGATCTCCCTGAATTTGAGAACACAGTAGTTATTAACGTCAGCAGTTTTCTCTGATTCTTTGTCTGCATAAACGCTGTGAGTTCTGATACTTCATTCTTTAACACTACTGTGCTATACTTAGGTGGACTTATGCCAAAGTTAAGTAAGATGCACTTTGTACGCAGATAGACGTGTAATTAGTTCTTGAATGGTTTCTATCATTGCAGAACTTAAGTTAAAGACTACTGTTTGACTTGGATTTATCACTGGGCCACTAAACCTCGGGTTTTCACCAGACTGAACTTTCAACCTCTGAGTCATAATCACAGCAGGATGACTGGTTTGACTAAAGGTACAAATTCCATCCAGTAATATTTGATTCCTTATCATCATATGGTTTATGAATATACAGTACATATACCATAAAAGACACCCAAAAACTAGCACATGCCATATATACTGTAATATTGTGTCATATTTATTAGGTCACAAATCAACGAAGCATGAAATGATGAATTATCTAAGGATCATCCTTCCGAATTAGTTTGGTCCCACAGTATAAGTACGGTACTTAAAAAACTTTTAGATATACATATATTTGATACTTATAAGAAAAAATGCCCTGACCTATGGCACTAATTCAGATAAAATACAATAAAAATACTCAAAGTTTTTAATGTTTTCATTTTACATCACTCACTCACAAACAGCTTGAAGAAATTTAGTCGCTACAATATTTTAAAAAATATTTTCCTTACAACCCATACAACCCAATGTAGGACCCAAAAAGGTTTAGTATTTGGGAGATGACCATTGAGATCTTGTCACTACACCACGTGAGTTTTCTTTATGATGCAATAATCTACTGGCTCTTAACTATGACCCTTTTCTCATCTTATTGCATGATGCTGACAGAAATTTAATTTATTCAAATTTTCTCCAGAATAAAAAAGCAGATGTCATGATTTTAAAGTATAAATGATTGCATCCTGTACATATTAATAATTAGTATGAATTCATTTGCATGCACGGCTTCAACAGTAAACCTTAACTGTAGGTGCTGTAGTTGGAAAATAGTCTAATTTGATTATTTTCCCAAGCCATTTCATTAACAGTTGCCTGCACCCCATTTGTCTCTGGCATCTGGGAAACGCCTGTTAAAGCCTGGCACGCGGTCATAGCAGTAGCGCAGGTTTCACCCATTGCTTATTACAAACCCATACCACTGGCTTTATCATGGCAGCCTCAAAGCTCCATTTAATCACAGCCTTCCATTTACTGCCAATAGGTCCCTTCTGTTAGCTGTTAGCGCTGATAGCATCGGCGTAGGAGCACATTATGGAGAGCAGCTGGCATACTGTACGGGCGCAACCGCAAGCTAGTGTGTGTGGATAAGAGGAAACAGGTGACTGTGGAATGTCCCCTGAGACCAAACTCCATTTAACTATTGCTGGCATTAAAATGATTAGACTGGAGGCTCATGATCTCCAGAGCGCTCCGTGTTTTCATGCTTCTCTAACACCCTGATTTGGCTTCTGAACCTATGCATAATAAGCTAATGAGCTAAAGTTTTGTTAGAGCAGGGAGCAGGGCAAAAAGTGTGTAATATGCATAAAACTTATGACAAAGTTAAAATAATTTCCAAATAGCAGTGAGTCAAAGTTACACAAAATCGTTCTCTTTCCACACTACTTTAGTTCATCTGAAGTAGCTATTGGACATAATGGGTGCAAAAGTCATTAACTGAGCTACTTATAGGGCGATATCTCCGGGCAAAAAAAAGGTCACACACTCTAATATTATGTTGGACCGCCTTTAGGTTTTATTACGGCTCTCATTCACTGTGCTATCGTTTCCACAAGCTTCTACAATGTCACATTTATTTCTATCCAGTGTTGCAATAATTTTTCCCCAAGATCTTGATGATGGGAGATTTGGACCCACTGGCTTCTCCAACAAATCCCAAAGATTCTCACTGGGGTTCAGGTCTGGACTCTGTGGTGGCCAACACATGTGTTAATGATATCTCATGCTCCCTGAACCACTCTCTCACAATTTGAGCCCCATGAATCCTGGCATTGGATCATCTTGGAATATGGCTGTGTTATCAGAGGAAAAATCCATTGATGGAATAACCTGGTGGTTCAGTATATTCAGATATCAGCTGACCTCATTCTTTGGGCTCATAATGTTGCTTAACCGAGACCTGACCCAGAACTGCAGCAGCAACCCCAGATCATAGCTCCGCCCCCACAGGTAGAAACTTTTTTTTGGAGTTTTAGGAGTTTTAATCAATCCTCTTATAGCATTTATATTAGGGGCATATTGAACCTCTAGATACCACATGAAGGTAAGGTGCAGCTTATTGCTTACTCAGAAAGACTCCTTTCAGATGAACAGGCTTTTTCAGACCCAGTCAGTTTCGTACTTCCTTGCAGGTTCTGTCTTGTCCTTATCTAGATTTCAACCAGGCCCATGGGTTTCATTTCAGGACTTTATTGTCTGTCTGTCTGTGTATGCCTTGTCTTCTTCCTCCTTTCTTTAAATCTCAGAGTTCTTTGAATTGCGAGCGCTGGGTTAGAACATCTATTTTTAAATATTTAGGAACATTTACTCTGTCTCTAAGGATAACTGTTTTCTAAATAACTCAGCATTTATTTGAAAAACTAACAAGCCCAATGATTTCCCTTTTGCTCCAGAGGTTATGGTTAGGTGTAGACACGGAATTATTTGGGTAAGCCAGTGGTTATACCCGTCAAAGACAGTAGTTTGACTGTGTGTGAGTTTGTGTGTGCACACTTGTGTGTGTTGACAAGCTAAATTTAGTGCCACTTGAATCCATGCTGTCTGTTTAAACCATGAAACCCTGTGTAAAATTAGCATGTGTGTGTGTGTGTGTGTGTGTGTGTGTGTGTGTGTGTGTGTGTGTTCATGACTTATTTTTATGTTAGTGAATATTTATTTATTTACCTACTATCTGGAGATTTATGGACACCTCACTATGGTTTGGATGCTGGTATGCTGATCACCACTGGACCCAATAATACCATGCATAACAAACAGGAGCCATTAATTCATTCATTCATTCATTCATTTTATTCTTTCAGTCACAGGGAACTGGTCATAATGGGACCTAATGCATGTCTTTGAAACGTGGAAGGACAGTGGAGTATCCATGACATGGGGAGAACATGCAAACTCTAGGCCACCCCAAAAGGAACTGCTCTCAAATGTGTTTAGATCCCCATGTGCTGGTTTTGTGAGAAGGATTTTAAAATATCCTTCCTACATTGTTATATAAGAGTGCTCAGAACATGACTCGGGTTCCATTCGTTCCTACGGCTAATCAGCAGTAATTACAGCCCATGTTAAGTATACGCTATGTCACATGCAGGACCGTTTTGGCTTCTGCCAATCATACAAAACAAAAGACAAGGATTAGAAAGAAGTGGTAGGTGATTATAGAGAGGTAGCATTTGTTCCTTTGTTTGGAGCTCGGTAACACGTCTAGTCTGTAGTTTGCAGCTCTAACTGAGGGTTAGGCTCCACTCACATAATATTGGCTGCAGCTTCATGCACAGGTCCTGGGGTTCCTAGATAAGAGCCGGCTGCTGAAAATGACAATTCATCAGGAGTGTGAAATCTCATAGTACAAACAGAAACTTTGTTGACTATAAACTTACCTTGAATTATTTCACAGTTTATTATGAATTTTGATGGTAATTTGGCCACTTCATCGTTCTACTGTCAAGTTTCACACTACAGTTTTGATAACATTTTAAAATATGTTGACACAACCTTCTTCTGTATATATTAAAATCACAAATTAACTAAAAATGTAAACTAATACAGAAAAGTAGTGAAAAATAACTTTGGGTACAAAATGCTTATATCTTGTTTAAATATCCAGTTGGAATGCTCATTTTATTATTTATTATTGTACTGTTAAGTGTTGGGGAAGTTAGTAAAAGGGTAACCTAATACTAAAAATGTACTTTTATCCAATAGTAAATACTAAAACCCATAATAATCTTTACCAGCTATAAGTACATGAACAGGTATCAGTGCTTAAAATGCTTTATTTAAAAATAAAAAAGAATGCTCAAATTTAAAGCTTTTTCAGAGGCAGTTGCACAAATCTGGCCAGCAGATGTCGCCATTTTTCGGAACACCAAATAATTTTTTTATCAAACCAGCCACTAGGGATCACTATCCAGTGTATCTTTTGTGCATGTCCCAAGCCCAAGTAAATGGTGAGGGCTGTGTCAAGAAGGGTATCCGACGTAAAACACTTTGCCAAAACCAACATGCGAGTGACATCATACCGAATCGGTCAAGGCCCGAGTTAACAATGACCGCCAAAGGTGCTGTTGATAAACAGAATGCCGGTGGAAATTGTACTACTGTTAGTCAAATAACATGAGGAGGGAAACGAGTCAGGAGAGAGAAAGAGAGGAGGAAAATAAGGCCAAAGAGGAGATATATGGATGCAGGAAGAGAGAACATGGAAGTAGTTGGTGTGAGGAAGAATAAGAAGAACTTGAAGAATTACATTTTTTAATCGATTGATTCAACTGAGGGTGGCATGGTGGCGCAGTGGTGCAACCGTCTCACGACTCTGAGATCCCTGGTTCAATCCTGACCCTAGTGTCCATCTGTGTGGAGTTTGCATGTTCTCCTTGATTCCCCGTTGCTTTTCTCTTGGTACTCCGGTTTCCTCCCACATTCAAAAACGTGTTAGGTTAATTGGTGTTTCCAAAGTGCCCCTAATGTGTGAGTGGATTGGTAGTGAGTGTGTCTTATGACATATGGGTACCTTGTTTAGTGCTGTTCTTCCTTTGACAAGGGCAGCAGTCTGCTGAACTCTGGCCTGGATTAGTACACTTCCGCCATCTAGTGGTCACACCGCTGTACTACCCACCAACAAAAAGGTCCTCAATGGCCATGAGAGGGTAAAATCTGGATCTTGGAAATAGGTGGTCTGATACAATGAGTCCCATTTTCTTTTCTTGACTACGTGTGATGTTTACCTGGGGGAATGATGGCATAATTACACACTGGATGGATGGAGAGCCGAAGGAGGAGGTGGGTGTACTAATACAAATAAAACCACAGAATCTCATTCAAACTATTTTTTTTATTTCCATACATTTGGAATCAAAACGAATTCACCTCCACACTTTACACATCTTTTCCCTCTTCAAAATAAATCATATAGAATTTATTTGACTGATGATTTTACAGACATTTAATAAACTATACAGCTGAGAGCTACGTCCATTCACTAAATCCACAGACTCAGCCATGTCATACGTACGAGAACTCATACATTCAGCTTATTCCTTAGAACACAACTCACACTGAGGTGGAACATGAAGAGAAATCTCCAGAACACACATGCATTTGAAAAGTCATTGAAGGTTGTTTTTATTTTTTATGGTTTGTTCGATAGATGAATTGTGCAGAGCTGCCACATACAAGTGAACCATGAAAGGGATTCAAGCTCCCTTTTACCCTCACAGTAAATATTTGAGACGATTTGGCACTGGATCACCACTAAAGGGACTTTTACCCACTACATGTAAAGCAACAATACACAGAACTGATAAATAAAGCCACTGTACACTTTATATCAACGCATAACATTCACTGACTTCTTAAAACGTAGAAATATATTTGAACCCTGAAATGTATGGCACATGGAATCTCCTTAAATCGGTTCAAATTTAAGGTATAAACACGCTCTTTCACGGGGGAGTCAGATCTGCTTGTGCTGCTACAGACCTGCTCCTGCAGAACAAGAGAAATTCTGAGGACCTAAATGCTGGCTGCTACCTGGCAAGGCAGAAAGAACAGCCTCACGTTGCCAGTGGTGGGATATTAAGCGAGGCTGCTCAGTTGGTGTACCACCTCTGGCAAGGTGAAGCTTGTCAGTTGGATTATATGATTGCGCCTTTAATCAGTTGGTTCCTGGATCCCACAGAGTGTGATCCTGACGTTAAGCTCCCATTCTATCCCATTCAGTGTGTATTAGTGTTCCGTCTTGCCAGGTGGCTACCAGCTTCCATGTTCTCAGATTTTCTTATCTGCTGTGCACAAACACACAAAGAGCATTAATTTTTAGACACGCATGGCTTTATTAATCCTTAAAGGTTTTGGCGTGCAGGGTTTCAGACATGCAGATAAGCAGTAAGTGAATGGGGCTTGATTTCTCCCTCTGTTAATTCAGGCCGCTGACCAAAATGTAAGCAGAGCAACACAATATACAGAGACAACAACTGTTCTTTCTCTATCTCACTCCCATGCCTATGTGGACCTAGAGTTTGGGTGCAAAAAATCAGTTCCATTGTGTGACCGACCACTATTTTGGCTACACAAGCTTCTAGTCACGCTTGGTTTACACTTTCTAGTCATTGGTTTGTTCTCCCTGCGGGTGGAAGCTCAAGCAGCAGGTCCTTTCACATATAGATACACAAATACAGCATGGAACCACAACAACGGGCAGCAAGCATACACAACGGCACAGACAGAAGGAAGCGAGGACCAGGAAAAGAGGCACGGTTTTGAGAAAAGAAGGCCATTCCGTGATTGGAGGAGACTGAACACAGCAGCATGGGAGAGAAAGACGTAGCATAGCAGAGCGACAAAGTCCTGTCTTCTATGCACACACACCCACACACACACACACACA